>CATIWM010367136.1:0-56430 GCA_949671775.1 Mallotus repandus
GTTGTTTCTTCCTCCCTAATTCATGTAAAACTGCATCAGGTATATCAGCATTATGAACAAAAGAATGTTTTTGGTCAGGATACATTAGAGGAGTAATGTGTGCCGTTGAAGAGTCATCCTTAATCCCACTTGTAGTGATACTTTTGCCCTCACGTTGTGGATAAGATGTGAGGTTTTCAATCTGCAGATGTGCCATTAATTTGTTTAAGTTGAGTTTTATATCCTGTATGTCAGCGTGGGTCTGTTCATGCTTGTTATCAAATTGCTTCGTCAATTCCTCTGATAAAGTCGCAAGTTTGGCATTAAGCAAGTCCATCGTGACTTCTCCCATGGTGCAAGGAGCGTGGGTTATTGTTTGCGGTGTTTGCGGAAACGTAGATTCAGAATGATTTCTAGATAAAAATCTAAAAATTGAGTCTCTGATACCACTTGATGTCGTACCAGCAAGAAGAGAACAAAACAGAATTCATAAAGATGAGAAAAGAAAAAAAGATGAAGAATTATGATAGTATAGAAAGTTTATTTCAAGCTGTAAAATTAATTCCTCTTACACAAAGACTTGGTTTGTTTAAATAGCCTTACATCATCTGAATAGGAATAAAAGACAAGAAAAGAAAACTAAATATATTTTAGGAATAAAAATTTACTAAACAAAATAGATTGCTAAAAAATTAAGATACTTCCTAATTAAAGTTTAGAAAGTGCCAAAGTATAAAAAGGATGTCCTACATCAGTTAGACAAGTTCAGGATTGTGCTCAACCTCTGCAGATTCAAAATCTCTATAGGTATGCCTCCATTTAGCTTATTGCTAGATAAATCCATGGGAAGCAGACTCCTGAAGTTCCCAAAAGTAGCTGGTATTCGACCCACCAATTCATTTCATGTGGGTAAATCCATCATGGCAGATGAAGCTCAAGGTTCCTGCCCACCACCTGTGAAGACATGTAACTCTCAAGGATCTGAGCTGTGTAATGATCAAACATGCTCTTTTTGTCAAACGGTCCCTGGAACCATTCTGGTGAGTGGAAACTATCCGTAACATTCACATCCTTGCCAGTATAGTTGTAGATATTAAAATCCTAACAGTATGTAGAAACTAACCATACGTTTATGCATGAACAGGTACCCTGTACAGCAGCAATAAGAGGAAGATTTCCACTAAATGGCACGTACTTTCAAGTTAATGAGGTACATTATATTCAAACAAAGAAAATAGATATCCCTTTACACAAGTTTATCTACATTAAACACACTACTACGCAGATGTTCGATGTTCGTCATACAGCTGAATATCAAGTTAAATGTCAATTTATATTCTAATTTATTAATCTGGTTGCAGTGTTAACATTAAGAGAAATTCAGGAAAATTTCTGGAGAGGTATGATGAACTTCTAACTAAGTAATGGATAAGCTAGATGTGATTTAATAGTGCACAAAGCGCGAATGTGGATTAGTTCCATACCTCCTGATTGCACCAAAAAAATCTTTCGACAGATGGGGGATGATTTACATTCTGCTTGCAGGTTTTATTTGTGTGAGAGGATGGGATGCAAAAACTGGTGCACCAAAGCCTCTAGCTAAAAGATTCCATTGCCCACCTAGTAAGACTGAAAAAACCCCAAGAAAAAAAGAGGTCAATCCATCATCCAAAGATGATGCCAAGGGCACTACAAGCATGTCTAATAGCATGCAGCATAATTCTTTTACATTGCTTGCTACTAATTCTGGTCATTCATTTAAAATGGTGTGACATTGATATTATTCTTTGGCAATTCTTATATATAATTTATTTTTATTTTTATTTTTTTTCTCTTTCAAAGCCACATGAGCTGTTGGGTGTATGTATATACATGGAAGCCATGGCTTTTTGTTAAGTGTATATCAATAAAGTCTAATTCAATTTGGTAATATTCACCCACACTTTATGGTAACAAGTTAACAGCATTGTTACTACCATAACTTAAGATGCTAAACGTCTGTTTTCATTTATTTATTTGTTTACAAGCTTATGTCTGATTTTATTTATTCACCTCAATGGATCAATCAGAAACTAGAATGAAAGCAATGAGTTATGATTAATATATTTGGATTTGCATACAACACTTAATTCTTCACAAGATTAACTAATAGAATGCCAGTTCACAGGGTTGAAGCTGCTGCCAGAGAGAATGAATTGTTAGCTACTCTTCGTGAGTTATGAGATTACAATACACCGGCTAGAGATTATTGATGATTATCCTTCTCTTTTCTTCGACAAACTCTATAAACGCTAATTAGTTTGTCAATTGTGTTAAAAGGGTATTTGTAGGTCTCAGCTGCCATACCCTTTCTCTTTGAGACTTAAAATGGAGAATGTCTTCTGCATTCTTTATGTAATCTCTATTTCATTAATAAAATTTTATCTTTGGCAAAAAAAAAAAAAAAAAGTGCCAAGATTAATTATTGAATGCTAGTTTACATTTCTCTTCGACTTTAAGAAAAGTGAAAATACCAATCAGACTACTTCTGATTGGCGCTATTGGATGCTTATTTCAAATTTAGAATTGATACTATTTCAATTTTTACTTAGAGTTGGAGTAGTTTAGGATTCAACCTAGCCAAGTGAGCATACAGATGGAAGTTCTCCATTTTCAAGATGCATTTTTTTAAAATAAGAAAATCAATAAATTATAGATAATTACCAATGCTTATTGAAGATTACCCTTTTGTTTAATTTAGTCTAATAGTACTTGTATCATTATGAGATTGATAATGATATTCAAAAACAAAAGCAGATAGAAACTATAAATGCTAAAGGTAATATTATTAATCTTCATCATCTCATGATGATGGAAAAGCCAACACTAACCAAATACTAATAATAAAAACAAAGAAAAGGACACTACCTTAATTGACTAAATCTGACAATCCAAGAAACCTAAAGGAATGATGATCACATATCATCAGATCTATAAATAAATCAAGCTGATGGAGGAGATTGTCCTGATGAGCAAAACTGCTTCAAAAGAGGGCCAAAAAATGGATTATTGAACTGGCCAAAAACTGCTGAAACACAGTCATCAACAACCTTCTGAATGTCCTGGCAACATGCAGCATCAACATTGAGTTTATGAGCGGAAAAAGAAGTCATGATCTGTTGAACACATCCTTGACCTATATTGAAATCTTGGAAGCACTTGTCGAATTTAGGGTCAGGTTTAGGGAGGCTTGCCGGATTTTTTTGGCCTGATGGCGGTGGTGGACTTGCAGGATTACCAGGGAATGGGAAGTGGGGAAGTGGTGGAATTGCACGATGACCAGGGAATGGGAACTGGGGAAGTGGTGGAATTGCACGATGACCAGGGAATGGGAACTTTGGAAGTGGTGGAATTGCACGATGACCAGGGAATGGGAACTGGGGAAGCGGTGGAAGTGCACGATGACCAGGGAATGGGAACTGGGGAAGCGGTGGAATTGCACGATGACCAGGGAATGGGAACTGGGGAAGCGGTGGAATCGCACGACGACTAGGGAATGGTAAGCGGGGAAGTCCAGGAAATCCAGGAAACTTTGGTGGTGTTGGAGCAGCATTATCAGCAGCTAATGCTGTGGAAACCATAAGAAGTAGCACAACAGCAAACACTTTCTTCAACATTTTTGCTTGTTTTTTTTTTTTTTTTTTTTTTTCACTACTAACAATGAATCAAGACTGAAATGACTGAAGAAAAGAAATGTTGATGACAAGATGAAATGGGAAGCTTACTTGGTAGCCCTTTTTATAATGCGCAGAGAGTGAGTTCTGCGGTTACTGAACTACTGTTTCATTGGTTGTTTTTTTTTTCTGTTTCTTTCTTTAATTGTAATGATCATCATGATAATTATATAATTTTGTATGATAAACTTGCTGCAGGAGTGAGTCTTGATCTGGCTTTAGAAGATGAGGATTTCAAGATTATATTTCTGTTTAAATCTTTTTCTAGTTACAGTTAAAAATCAAGCAAAGTATAAAAGAAAAACAGAAAGTCATGTTGGTATCAAAATTTTATATTTTTACACGTTTTTTTTTTATTAATAGGGTGATATAAGCATCCTGGATTGCACATCAGGAGGCAGCCTTTCCTTTTCATTTAGGTAAAAATTAATTTCATAAATCAACAATGGCAAGATTTGAACCTTAGGAAAGAAATGATCACTACACGACTCTCTTACTAGCTTCTCTTTATTAGACACATATATAGAGCTCTGAATTACTAAGCTAATTTACTGTCTGTGGATCGTCGTGGATTCATGACTAGTATAATATAATGTTGGCAATGAATCATTTTTGAGTAGGACCATGACTAAGAAGGGCATTTCTAGCATCTCTGAGCTTGCAAAGAGCATTTCTCATGCTAATGCGGCTGTCAGGAGAATCTGCAGTGGAAGACAATCCAATTCCAAGAATTGCGACCAAACAATCGTTTTCTGTTTCTGATTTTATGATCAAGCCATCTTTGTCAAAATTGTTCATCAGGAATACTAGCTCAGGGTCTAGCACTTGCATTATATTTCTAGGAAAAGCTGATTCCACCCATTTGACAAGATTTGTTTCACCAATGAAACTGTCATCTGTAGGACTCTTCCCTGTGAACAACTCCAACAACATTACTCCAAAGCTGTATGCATCTCCTGCTGTTGATGGTTTCAGCCCCAGACCATACTCTGCATATTAACCAATGCTTTTAATAAAAAAATATTTGCACAAAAGTATTTAATAGATAAAACAAAAAGAGAGGGTGATTAAGGTATTGACCTGGAGGTATGTAGCCTATGGAACCCTTTAAGGCATAGGTTGAGTTGAGTGAAGCTTGATCATGACCACCCATTTTGTCTATCAGCAACCTTGCCAGGCCAAAGTCTCCAACCTTGGCAGTCATATCTTCATCCAGAAGAATGTTGCTAGGCTTCAAATCACAATGCACCACAGGAATTTCACAGTCATTGTGCAGGTAATCCATTGCAGTAGCTACATCAATAGCCACATTTAATCTCTCCACAAGATTCAACCCATCTCCATCTTCATTCTTTCTCTGACCTTTAATCCAGTCCTCCAAGCTTCCATTACAAAGAAACTCATAAACTAGAGCTAAAAATTCCATGTTCCTTGAGTCCATGCTCGAGCAAGTTGTTATCAGCTTAACAAGATTTCTGTGCCTTACATTTCTTAAAGATTCACATTCTGCAAGGAAGCTCTTCTGAAATCCTTTCTGTTTGACGTCGAGGACCTTGATTGCTACATCAGAACCATCTCCAAGCTGCCCTTTGTAAACTGATCCAAATCCACCTTTTCCGAGCAAATTCTGCTCGTCGAAGTTGCCAGTTGCTTGCCGTAGCTCATGGTATGAAATCAGCTGATGTTGCCCCTTCATTGAGCTGGAAGTGTGAGCAATCTTTCCTTTACTTCTCCTTATATAGAAGAATGAACCAACAGAAGTGCACAATGCTAATATAGCTACTACAATAGCAACAATGACATAAACTTTGACAGGTCTTCTTCTTTGACCTGGAGCATTCTGACATGCCGAATATGAGGAAAGCTTTGAATTGCCTTTTAATTTCACACTGGACAGATTTGTGAACACCCCACCACAAGGAACTTCTCCTTCTAGATCATTGAAGGCAAGGTTTAAGGAGTGAAGCGCTTGTAGATTTTCAAGGTCAACAGGAATGAAGCCAAAAAGATTGTTATATGAAAGGTCTAGAGTTTCTAGGCCTTTCACTTCTCCTAAACTGCTTGGAATAGGACCTGAAAATTTATTCCTGGCAATGTAGAATTCCTCCAAACTCTTGCAGTTTCTGATTGTGTTAGGAATTCTACCTGATAAACTGTTGCTTGAAAGGTCAATGGTAGCGACACTTTCAAGAAGTCCTATTTCATCTGGCAAATTCCCAATCAGGAAGTTGTTAGACAAGTTCAGGATTGTACTCAAACTCTGCAGATTCAGAATCTCTTTAGGTATGCCTCCATTTAGCTTATTGCTAGATAAATCCATGGAAAGCAGACTCCTGAAGTTCCCAAAAGTCGCTGGTATTGGACCCACCAATCCATTTCCTGATAATTGAATATGGTTTAACTTCTGGAGATGACCAAGAGAATCTTGAATACTTCCAGAGATTCGATTCCCAGCCAAACTCAACTCTTGCAGGTTCTCCAATTGACCAAATTCAGGTGGAATTTCACCGCTAATTGAGTTATAGCTCAAATTAAGCAAAGTTAAGCTAGTAAGACGACTAATTGAAACTGGTATACTACCATAGATTTGATTCCCTCCCATGTATAATTTTGACAGGTTCTTTGAAAGATTGCCAATAGATTCTGGAATGACACCCTGCAAAAGGTTGCCATCAATAGCAAGGAACTTAAGACGGGTACTGTTGGTCAAAGAAGTGATGAATCCTAGACCACTATTACCTGAGCTAACAATTCTATTGAAACCAATATTGTACATCTCCAAGAATGGAAGATTTTCCAAACCTGGTGGCACAGTTCCATCAAGAAGATTATGCGCAATGCGAATGATTTTTATATTTGTGACATTGTGCAAGGATTCAGGAAGAGTTCCAGTGAACTTGTTAAAACATAAGTTGAAGTCTAAAAGATTTGGAAGTGTAACACCAACATTGCTAGGAATTTTACCCCATAACTGGTTGGAAGCTAAGGCCAAAATAACTAGAGAAGACATGTTGTAAATGGCAGAAGGAACAGTACCTGTGAAATTGTTTATGGTGAGATCAAGCACCCTCAAGTTTGGAAGACGGCTTAAGTCGTCAGGTATCAGACCACTAAGAGCATTAGTACCTAAACTCAATTCCTCTAGCAAAGAAAGATTTGCTATGGAATGCGGAACTGCACCAGAGAGAAGATTTCGCCCCAAGTTCAGAACCTGAAGCTTGGCAAGTGAAGTGAGTTCTTCAGAAAATTTTCCTGAAATTTGATTCATTGACAAGTCAAGAACTCCGAGCTCAATCAACTTGCTTATATTCGATGGAATTGAACCTTGAAATCTGTTGGAACTTAATTTCAGGACCCTGAGGCCAAAAAGATAAAAGATTTCTTGTGGGATTTTTCCCGTAAGCTGATTGTTGTGAAGATCCAGAGATTGAAGAAAGGAAAGATTACCAATATAAGAGCTTATGGACCCAGAAAGACCTGAGCTAGACAGGTTCAGGCCAACCACTCTTTGGCCAAATCTGTTGCAAGAAACTCCTGTCCAGTTACAAGGAGATGAGTTTTGGTTCCATGAAGATAAAGAAATGGATGATTCTTGGTTTATTTGAGACCTGAATGAAATCAGAGCCTCCTTGTCTGTCTCTATACTCAGAGCAGCAGACTCTAAAAATGGCATAAAAAATTTAGAAGACAAAATGACAGCTAACAATGGCACATGCAAGAAATGGGTGAAAAGAAGATTAATTTCCATGATTTTTTCTTCTTCTCTTTGTAGTTTTTATTTGGGAGTTTTCAAGTGAATGTCAATTGAGATATGCCATTGAAGAATCCGAATTTATTGATGAATTTTGTGAGGACATGAAAATTTTGAACAAGTCAATGGATAAGGTGCTAGCTTGCCAAGTACATGAAAGTCCAATATGAAGATTTCAAAGGGTGTTGCTAGCTACAGTGAATTCATTTAATTGAAGTGTGATAGATACTGAAACATACACAGTATAGGCAACTTGGTATTATTACGGTCCAAAATTATTTTAGAATTTTTCATTCTAAAATTTCACCAATCAAATTTACTATCGAAAATAATATTAAGGTCCCTTAAAAAAAAATAAATTTTTGGTGTATGTAATTAAGTTAAATTAGTTGTTAGGAGATGTTTTTTTAACCTTTATGATACTACTAAACTAATCTGAATTAGTTAAAATTCATAGACTCTAAATAGCAGTGATTAAAAAAAACATCAAACCTACAATTTTACATATATGCTGTATTACGTAATTTTAAATATTAAATTATTCTCTTGATTTTTCAACAAGAGTTAAATTTTGTGATCAGAAAAATTTAAATGTTTAGCATGTAATATTTTAATTTGTTTAAAAAAACAAATGGAAAAAAACAGTGCTCAATCTGTCAATCAAAATCAAACTTTATGCAACTTATACACTTGACTATATCAAATATGAAATTTCAAATTTAACGCTAGGATTAGACTGATGGGGATGGATTCCTTGTAGCTTCCTTATTCCATTTTCATCTTGAAAAATAAATGAATGTGATATTGAAAATATATACTAATTCATTTATACACACTAATTTAGATGTAATATTCTAGAGTGCATAATATAAAATTTCTTTTTTTTTATAGTTCAATTTTTTTCATTCTACAAATCCTCAATTTTCAGTTGAGGTGAAGTGAATTTTTCTATTTTTGTTGAAAATTTAAGATTGTGTTTTTAAAAAAAAAAAACTCCAAACGTAAATTTTATTTCTGAATTGAAAGATGCACATATGTTTCTATCTCAAAGGCGTATACCTATTGCAGTTAGCCATTCTTGAGATATGCCATCTTAATTAATTATAAGTAAGATCCACTCAAAGTCAAAGCAATTAATTTATATGCCAATAAACCCAAATTGGCCATAGATCAATTAAGGCCGTCGATTTCATTCATAGTGGTCGGTATAATAATCAATTCTCACTGAGACATCATAAAATATAGAGTTTGAATAATTTAGCACTGTTAATTTATGAAATTAATTTAATTGATTTAAAAGATAAATACTATTCTTTATTATACATTGCATCGATACTTAAATCAATTGATCTTCTTGTTAGTAAAAAAAAATTAAGTTTTCAAATTTTTTTATCCACATATGAGACGACAAGAGCCAATTGTTTCAGCTTAGGTTTCTGCAAGAACAATTCAAGCTTAAGCCAACCTTAGCCTTTAGCTGTATGCATATATTGTCCCCTTCATTTACTTTGCACTTGGAATTTAAATCTTATGGGCGCAATTATGAAGAGCTCTCAGACCTCCGTTGATGCCTCATGACTGCTGTTGGCCCAAGTGAATTTGACTTGGGAACTCTTGCTATAGAAGGATCTTACATACAAACTCAGGGGAGTTTGACGTATCATATCAACAGCATAGCAAATGCATTGCTTGCTCAATCATACATAACGATACTAAAGTAAAATTACATAACTCAGGGGAGTGAGCTTATGATCACACAATACTAAATTTTTTTTCTCTCTCTCTCTGTATATACATACCCTTTGGTCAATATTATCATGGTGAATGCTCGACATCATGGTTGACAAGGTGATCTCTAGCTGCTTTGAGCTTGAGAAGGGCATTTCTTATGCTGATGCGCTTATCTGGAGAATTTTCTGTGCAAGACAGGCCAACTACAAGAACTGCTACCAGACAATCATGATGTCTTTCTGGTATTGCATTTTGTTCATCAGTACTAAAATTGTCCTCCACTCGTAGCAGGTCAGGGTCTACCACTTGCAGTATATTATTGGAGGAGAAAGCCAATTGTACCCATGCAACTAGATTTTGTTCACCCCAGAAACTATCACAAGTAGGACACTTGCCTGTAAATAACTCAAGTAACATCACTCCAAAGCCGTATGCATCTCCAGCAGTCGATGGTTTCACCCCGAGACCATACTCTGTGTAATCATTATTAGTAATAATGGGTGTCATTAGGAAGATTCTGAGAAACATATCTATAAGATTTGAAAAACAATAGTAGAAGTATATATGAAGGTACTGACCTGGAGGTATGTATCCAATGGAACCTTTCAGGACATGAGTAGAGCTGATTGAAGTTTGAGTACCAATTTTCTCTATCAGCAGTCTAGCCAGGCCAAAATCTCCTACTTTGGCAGTCATGTCTTCTTTAAGAAGAACATTGCTAGGCTTCAAATCGCAATGCACTACAGGAACTTCGCAATCGTAGTGCAGGTAGTCAATTGCGCTGGCAATGTCAACGATCACATTCAATCTCTCCAAAAGACTCAACCCATCTCCATTTGCTTTTCTCTTTTTGCCACAAATCCAGTCCTCCAAGCTCCCATTGCCAAGGAACTCGTAAACTAGAGCCAGAAATTCTACGTTCTTGAAATCAATGCTTGAACAAGATGTAATCAGTTTAACAAGATTACGATGCCTCACATTTCGTAAGGCTTCACACTCAGCAACAAAGCTCTTCCATGTTCCTGTCTGTTTGATATCAAGGACCTTGATTGCAACAGCAGAACCATCTATTAGAAATCCTTTGTACACTGATCCAAAGGCTCCGTTGCCGATCAAATTTTGCTCACCAAAGTTATCAGTTGCTTGGCGGAGTTCATGGTATGAAACCATTTGATGTTGTTGCTCCTTAATCAAGTTGGAAGTGGAAGAGATTTTTGTTTTGCTTCTTCTCATAAAGAATAAAGAGCCAACAGAAAAGCATAATGCTAATGTAGCTGTCACAGCAACAATGATAGCAATTTTGACAAGTTTTCTTCGTTGGCCTCTACCATTTGGGCATGCTAATTGCGAAGAAAGCTTTTTGTTTCCTTCCAAATGAACTTTAGATAGATTTCTAAAGACTCCACAGCAAGGAACAGCTCCTTCTAGATTATTATAGGCAAGATTCAAGAACTGAAGGCCTTGCAGATTTTGGAGATTTGGAGGAATCAAACCAGAAAGATGGTTATAGGAAACGTCCAAAATTTCCAAGCCTTTCACCTCGCCTAATGCGGCCGGAACAGGGCCTGTTAATGAGTTTCTGGCCAGGTATAATTCCTCCAAGCTCTCACAGTCTTTGATTGAGCTTGGAATATCACCAAACAAGCTGTTGTTAGAGAGGTCGATAGCGACAACTCTTGTCAGAAGACCAATGTCCTGTAACAATTCTCCGGTCAGGAAGTTGTTAGACAGGTTTAATACGATGCTCAAGCTTGGGAGATTGAGAACTTCCTTACGTATGCTTCCATTGAGTTTATTGGTGGATAAGTCCATGGCAAGCATACTGCGGAAATTCCTAAAAGTAGTGGGTACACCACCCACCAATTCATTTCTTGATAAATCCATTCGGATCAACTTTTGAAGATGACCAAGAGAATCTGGAATACTCCCAGAAAATTGATTTCCAGCCAAACTCAACACTTGCAGGTTCTCGAGCTGGCCAATTTCGTTTGGAATTGAACCAGTGAGCGAGTTGTACCTCATGCTTAGCCAGGCCAAGCCAGTGAGATGACCGATTGAGGCTGGTACACCACCATAGATTTGATTTCCTCCCATGTATAAATTCGACAATTCCTTCGAAAGATTGCCTATGGATTCTGGAATGATACCCTGTAGAAGGTTGCCATTAAAGTCAAGATGTTTAAGAAGGGTACTGTTTGTTAAAGAAGTGATGAATGCAAGACCATTATCTCCAGAGCTAACAATCTTGTTTTTGCCGATACTATACATCTCCAAAAGTGGAAGATTTCCCAATCCCGAAGGCACTGTTCCTTCAAGAAGATTACGCGCCACGCGGATGACTTTTATATTTGTAAGATTGTGTAAAGATCTAGGAATAGTACCCGTGAACTTATTAATGCGGAAATCGAAGAATAAAAGATTTGGAAGTGTAACACCAACGTCATCAGGAAGATCCCCCCACAGCTGGTTAGAAGTCAGGGCCAAATGTACCAGAGAAGACATGTTGTAGATGCCGGTGGGAACTGTACCGGTGAGATTGTTTATAGTGAGATCAAGAAACTTCAGATTATGGAGTCTGCTCAGGTCACCAGGTATCATGCCACTAAGAGTATTAGTCCCCAAGATCAAATCTTCTAGTGAGGAAAGATTTGCTATTGATGGTGGGATTGCACCTGAAAGAACATTTCCACCCAAGTTCAAAACTCGGGAGCTTGGTGAGTGAAGTAAGTTCTTCAGGAATTTTTCCTGTAATCTTATTCCTTGACAAGTCAAGTTTTCTGAGCTGCGACAGCTTGCTTACATTCGATATAATTGAACCTTGCAAGACATTAGAACTCAGGTTCAAGACTCTCAGGTGAAAAAGATTATTAATTTGATCAGGAATTGTTCCTGTAAGTTGATTATTCTGAAGCTCGAGAGAGTGAAGGAAGGAGAGATTGCCAAGGTATGGAGTCATGGACCCAGAAAGATGAAAGCTTGACAGGTTGAGGCCAACAACTCTATGATGAAATCTGTTGCAGACAACTCCTGTCCAATTACAAGGGGATGATGAGTTAGGGTCCCATGAAGATGATAAAGAGGATGATTCCAGGCTAATTTGAGATTTAAATGCAATCAAAGCTTCCTTGTCTGTCTCAATGCTTAGAGCAGCAGATACCACCATGGGAGATTTGCAATTGAAAGAGACAAAGATAGCTAACAATGAGGTTAGCATTAGACGGGAATGAAGGAGGCTCATTTCTTTGGGTTGCACTGCAGTTTCTGGTTTGAGTTGGATGTGAATATAGCTCAAGATTATGATGATGTATTTATAGCCGAAACTGCAATAGTTTGTCGCTGCAACCAGTGACATCACCAAGGCAATGGCATTTGGTTTCATGTCCCATTTAGTTTGTATTTTTAGTTCTTTCTTAAAATTAAAGTAGTAAATTATATATATATTTTTATTTATTTATGTTAAAATATAAATAAAATAAAATAATTTAAATATATTAATTAAATAATTTTAAATAAATCAAACTCATCTCCTTTTAATTTTTTAGTTTAATTCTAACTTAATTTTTCAAAATTTAGCATTTACATATATTTGTTGCAAATAGGTATGATATATAAATTATGTAGACGTAATTGAAAATTTTTTCAAAAAAAATTATCAGTTAAAAAAAGACGTATGATAAACGTACTGAATTATTTCCGTGTCAAAATTAAATGGTTTGAATTGTTGAATTGAAAGTGATATAAATAATGTGTACGAATTGATAGGCACTAAAGATTTTTTACAGGACTCCGGCACCACCACCTCTAAATCCTACATGGTTATTGATCATGTGTTTTGTGTAATAGTTTTTTAAGTTAGTTTGGTGCATGTTTATGGTGTTTATTGTTATATTTTTATTAGAATTTTATTATTTTTATGATTATGTTTATTTTTATGGAAGAAGGAAGGGTGGTGAAGAGTTTGGAATTTTGCAAGGCATTTGTGACTTATTATTCTGTCACCATCGAAGAAGAGCTTCGACCAAAGCTCTGGTTGATTTCTCATTTGCTGTCACTATAGAAGCTGCCCTTTGATTGAAGACACAAGTTTGTTGTCACCATAGAAGCTACCTTTCGACTGAAGATACAAGTTTGTTGTTGCCATAGAAGCAAGGCTGCGACTGAAGTTGTCCTAACCTTTAATAGACACAAATATTCTATCACCATGGCAGCCTTGCTTCGGTCGCAGCCCTCCACTGAGCTAAATTTGGATGATGTGGCATCAATTTATTTTCAGGGAAACACTTGAAGAGGGCTATAAATACATCATTTTAGGGCTGTTTTGGAGAGAAGCAGGTTGGAGGAAGCAATTGGAAAAGGCTAAAAAAAAACTTGGAGAACTCAAGAGAGATCAAGAGTTCAAGATCAAAGAGCACCAAATTCTAGTTTTATTTTCTTCTCTCCTTTCTATTTTTATAATTTTCATGGGATGTTTTTATGTTTGTGTTGAATATTTTTATAATATGTTAGGCTAAATATTGATTTGTAAGGATTTGATAATCCAAACATGATCCAGGCTTCCAATTTAATAAATTCATTAGTTGTTGCATATAGTGTTCATTAATCTTATTGTTTGGCCATCAATAATATTATTTCAATTAGGATTATGCATTGAGAGATGGTAATTCTAATAGATCCATAAACACAAGTTTAATTTAACTCAAAATTAGAGATAAATGTAGTTGATTAAATTCCCATTGAGTTGTGCTTTATAATTTATGATTTTGGTATCTAGGTGTTTGGATTGCAATGAGAATTGGGTCTTTATTGCCTTGATGGATAATTGTGAATTTAAATTAATTGATACTTGAGAAAAATTGATTGATGCATTAGAAAAACTCAGGTTATGCATAACTAATTGAGTAATTAATTCGGGAAGCCTAGTGATTGTGAAGTGATTTAATTCGTAGCAAGTTTTGATTATTGATTATTTATTTTTTAGATTTGAAATTTGTTTCTATACATTCATTTATTTGCTATTTAATTTTCATTCAAGAATTCCTTATTTGAAAGCCTTAAACAATAAAGAATTGGATTAATAGGTGATTAGAACGAGTCCTCGTGGGAACGATATTTTTATATTACTTGGTGACACTGTGCTCTTGCGGTTTTGCATAAACAGTTCTAAATTTGTAATCGTAGTAATGCTGATTTCCAAAATGATCCATACATTTATAATTAGCATAAAATTTTGATGTTCATGGGCAAATTTTGATGTTGATTTTGCAGATTTTAATTAGAAATCAGCAACAAATTTTGTGCCAATTAAAATCTACAATGTCAAAATTGTCCATATATTTGCATTTAGTAACATCTACAACATCAAAACCATCATGTATATTGTTCATTGGCACCAGAATTATCCACAACTGGTAGTAAATCAGGGTGCAACACTTGTAGTGTAGTATTGGAGGAGAAAGCTATTGTACCCATTCAACCAGAGTTTGTTCACTGGTGAAGCTATCGCCAGCAGGACTCTTGCCTGTGAATAACTCAAGTAACATCACTCCAAAGTTGTATACATCTCCAGCAGTTGATGGTTTCTCACTTAAACCATACTCTGCACAAGCGTGATTAATATTAATGAGTGTCAATATGAAAATTCTGACAAACACATCTATAAGACATGAAAAAAGTGATAGAAGTATCAAGGTACTGCCTGGAGGTATGTATCCTATAGTATATTTCAGGGACGAGTAGAGCTGACTATCAAGGTAAAAAAAAAAAAAACTTAGCTAGGCCAAAATCTCCCACCTTGGCTGTCATTTCTTCTTTTAAAATTTAGAATTATGTTTAAAGAAAAAATCGAGCATAAATTTTATTTCTGAAGTGAAAGATGCACCCATATATGTTTCTATCTCAAAGGCTGCAGTTACCCATGCTTGAAAATATGCATCCATCTTAATTACTTATAAGTAGGAACAACTCAAACTTAATGCCATTAAGAGCATCCACAACGCTATATGTCTACCTCTATGTCTCAGTTTTATTCTACCCATGATCAGTTTGATCTTTAAGATTTGGGTTACATAGGTTCAACGTTCACTTAGTGTAACGGCCACACTAGTTCAGATCGTATTTTGGAGTGTCTTGACAAGTTTTTATGCTCAGATGTGTGGTTTTCTTTATTTTTGGTGGCTAGTGTTCTTTATTTAGGTCGCCTATCATCTGACCACTGCTCGATCCTTTTATGTTCTGAAGAGGAGGGCAATGTTTCTCATTGGACTCAGAGACCTTTTTATTTTGAAGCCCTATGGTCCAAGGATCTAGAATGTGCTCAACTTATCAAGTTATGTTGGCAGAATAGAAATAACAACTATTTTAGTAACTCTATTTTGAGTAAAATACAGATGTGTGGTTTGGACCTCCACAGATGGCACACAGTGAAGTTTGGCTCCACGAAGGCTAATATGAAGGATGCCAAGTCAAAATTAGAAGCTCTTCAGTTATCTAATCTGAATGATAATATTCGAGAGCAAGAGGCCTTACAAGCTAATATTAATCAACTTTTTAAACTAGATGAATTATATTGGAAGCATAGGGCTAGGACTACTTAGCTTGTTGAGGGCGACCGAAACTCAAAGTTCTTTCATAAAAAAGCTTCAGAGAGGTGTCAAGTTAATTCTTTAAAAAAAATTTAGGATTCTTCTAGGATTTGGCAGGAAGGTCCAAAAAATATTGGGCGTGTTGTGCTTCAATTTTATAGCCAATTATTCTCTTCTTCAAATCCATCCGAGATTGAACTGGTAATTTAGACAGTGGATGATTTTCTACATGATGACTAAATAGAGGAGTTGTCTGCTCCTTTGTCTAAAGAGGAAATTGTTTTGGCACTGAAGCAAATGCACCTAGATAAGGCTCCTAGCCTAGATGGCATGTCAGCTCTTTTTTTCCAGAAGTATTGGTCAATTATGGGTGATGATGCGGTCAGAATATTCTTGGAGTTTTTTCATGCCTGATTCACTTAATCATACTTTTGTCACTCTTATTCCAAAAATAAAGAGCCCAGTGATAATGTTTGACTTATGCCCCTGCAATGTTCTTTATAAACATATCTCTAAGGTTTTGGCCAATGGACTTAAGGGTGTTCTCTCCAGTTTGATTTCTCCTGTGCAAAGTGCTTTTGTTCCTGGGTGGCTAATCACGAACAATGCTGTGATTGCTTCTGAGATGTTTCAAGAAAAGATCTACTAGCAAATCTAGGGCTATTGCTTTAAAGTTATATCTAAGAAGCATGGACACAGATACGACATGATACAGATACAACAATTTTTAAAATTTAAGGAGACGACATGGGCGGGACACGCTTTATATATATATATATATATGCTTTTTTTCATGCTTGATTCACTTAATCATACTTTTGTCACTCTTATTCCAAAAGTAAAGAACCTAGTGACAATGTCTGACTTACGCCCCTGCAATGTTCTTTATAAACATATCTCTAAGGTTTTGGCCAATGGACTTAAGGGTGTTCTCTCCAGTTTGATTTCTCCTTTGCAAAGTGCTTTTGTTCCGAGGTGGCTAATCACGAACAACGCTATGATTGCTTCTGAGATGTTTCAAGAAAAGATCTACTAGCAAATCTGGGGCTATTGCATTAAAGTTATATCTAAGAAGCACGGACATGGATACAACATGATACAGATACGGTGATTTTTAAAATTTAAGGACACGACACGGGCGGGACACACTTTATGTATATATATATATTCCACAAAAATGTGTATTATTATCTATTATATAAATATAATTTGTTAAAAAAAAAGCTAGTGTGATAAAATAAAAACTCCATGAAATGTAAACACTTAATATAATAATTTAATTAATTATCTATAATTTTCATATATAAGGCAAACATAAAAAGTGACAAATTAAATTAAATATTAAATTATTAATAAATTAAATTAAATATTAAATTATTAATAAATTAAATTAAATTAAATTATTAATCAAAATTAAATTAAATTATACAAAAAATAGAGCTAAAAAGTATTCTAAAAAAGTGCCCCACCGTGTCCTAAAAGTGTCTTGTCGTGTCAGTCCTGTGTCCCAGCCGTGTTGGTCCTGTGTCCCAACTGTGTCAGTCCCGTGTCCTAAAAAAATAATAAAATAATAGAGCCATGTCGAACACGTGTCGGGCCATGTAGGGCGCATGTCAATGTCCGAAAAGTGTTCGACATGGATACTTCACCCTATTTGAAGTGTTGGTGCTTCATAGAGTTATATAGAAGAAAAACCTATGATCGGGTTGAATGGAGTTTTAGGAGCAAATAATGCTACATATGAAATTTTCGCCTCACTTTTTCCGATTGATTATGGTTTGTGTTCGCTCAGTTTCCTTTTCATATCTTATTAATGGAAATCCTTTAGGATTTCTTCGCCCTCATAGAGGTTTGAGACAAGGTGACCCTATTTCTCATTATCTCTTTTTACTTTGCACAAAGGGCTTATCTTATTTGATTTAAAGAGTTATTGATAATCATAAGATTCATGCTATTAAGGCAAGCCAGAATAGTCCTAAGATATCCCACTTATTGTTTGCAGGTGACTACTTGATCTTTTGTCAAGCTTCTTTGTCTGAGGTTTCAAAGCTCAGATCTATATTACAGTTGTTTGAGAAAGCAATGGGGCTGGTGATTAATTTTGATAAATCAGAGATGTCTTTTAGCCGTATGGTGCAAAGTCCTAGAGCTAATTTGCTTTATGCTTTATTGAGGGTGCGTGGTGTCATTGCTCCCACTCGTTATTTGGGTCTCCCTACTCTGTTTAGGAGATCAAATAAAGAAAATTTTTCCACAGTTAAAGATAGAATTTACAAAAAATTAAAGGGCTGGAAAGAGCGTTTCCTCTCAAAAGGTGGCGAAGAAACTTTTATCAAGGTAATTATGTAGTCTATTCCCACCTATGTGATGAGTTGTTTCCTTTTGCCTAAGACCTTGTGTTTAGAAATTTAGAGTTTAATTATTAACTTTTGGTGGAGTAATTCAGACAAAGATAAAGCTCTTCATTGGATGTCTTGGAATCGTCTAATAGATTCCAAGTTTATTAGAGACATGGGCTTTCATGACATTCATTCTTTTAATATTACCTTGCTAGCCAAACAATGTTGGAGAGTGCTTTCAAATGAGAGATCTTTAAGTGATCAAGTATTGAAAGCTAAATATTTCCCCAGATCATCTATTCTCTCAGTTGCAAGGGGTTATAGTCCTAGTTACTTGTGGCGAAGTTTGTGTCAAGCTACACCTCTATCATTTAAAGGTTTATGTTGGCATGTCAGAAATGGTACTTCTATTGAGGTTTGGCATGATAATTGGATTTCTGATCTGAACCATAAATGCCCTCTTATGTAGAAAGAGCCATTTAATGATGCTATGGTTACTGAGTTGATTGATCTTGACTTGCATTGTTGGAAATCTGATTTGATTCACTGAATCTTCTTACCCTTTAAAGCAAACAATATTCTTCGCCTGCCTATTAGCTACAAATTGCTAAATGATGTTCTCTTTTGGATCCACTCTAAGAATGGTAGTCACTCTGTGCGGTCAAGATACCATCTTGCCAAGCAAATGGTCAACAATGATCTTTCTAATTCTAATAGTTCAGCTCCTCATGTAATGTGGAAAAATCTTTGGCATCTAAACTTACAACCATAGGTGCATATTTTTATGTGGAGATTGCTTAATGATATTCTCCTTTGTGCCCTCTCTCTAGCTAAGCGCAGTGTTCATATTCCATCTTTGTGTGTGTTCTATGGATTACATCACTTCATAACTCGACTAAATTCCAATTTGATTATTAGGGAGGATTGATTAAAGAATAATCCTCCTCCACTTTAGCTCACTTATTTGGTACTCTAAAAGAAGATGAAAATTTCTTAAAATTTATATCCTTTACAACATTTTTAATTCGCCACTCTTTAGTTTCTTTCTCTAGAGGCCCCTTTTTCTTCTTAACTTTCTTGGCATCATGAATGAGGTAGGTTTTAAGTGGCTCTTTAGGAACTTTTGGGAGACCATCTTTAGCACAAACCTTAACTACATCCATCCAAAAATAAGAAGTCATCGATAGGGGTTGTTATGCCATTTTGAATACATCAAACTCAACCTTCTCATCCCCAACTTCAATTTTTATTTTTCCTCTCTTGACATCAATTATACAAGGTATAGTGATACTCCCTGGGTCTTTAAGCTTTGAAGGAAGCTTATTTCTAACCACAACACTACATTCCTCATTCATTGTTATGGTTTTATGATCATCCCACTTCCTTTTATTAAATATGATATCTTTGAGGCATTTAGCATATTTTGGCATTTGAGTTACTTCCTTTAGAAAAAGGAATGGTGATATCTAACTGCTTGAATACCTTCAACACCTTTTGAAATTGCTTGTCAAGTGCTCTATTATTCATTCTTTGAGGGAAACGTAAACAAGGTGTTTTCATTTGCTTAGGCTTTTGCTCATAACCTTTTAGCTTTTCTTCTTTTTCATGAAGTTGCTCATACTCAGCTTTTGGTTCCTCATCCTTGTGCTTAATCTTCAAAAATTGCTTCCCATTCCTAAAAGTTATTGCTTTCACATGCTCTCTTAGGTTATTAGGTTGACTAGGGAACTTACCTATTTATCGAGAGAGTGAGATACTAGCTTGTGAGGCAATTTAATTTTCTAGCATTTTAGTGTGGGTTGCCAATTGATCTAATCTTAAATTTAGCTACCTGAAATCTTCTTCATGCCATTTGTTCACTTTATTTTATGACTGTATAAAGTTCTCCATCATTAGTTCAAGATTGGACTTAAGCTCAGGCTAAGAACCTGTGTTCTTATATTGAAATCCTAGTGGTGGTGGAGCTTTGTATCCTTGACGTGCACTTGAGGTTTGGTTTCCACCTTAGTTTGACCATGAGAAGTTCAGGTGATTCCTCCATCCAGGGTTGTATGTGTTGGAGTACCGGTTCCCTTGAGGCTTGTCATTAAAATCATTCAAAGTGTTTAATTGCTCAATGGAATAACCTTGAGAGAAAATGTTACCCTATCGACACTTTGCAGTGGAATGTCCACCTCCACATATTTTATATGAAAAGCACATATGATGGAAATCCTAAAAAATTCAACTTCTCTAGCTTCTTTGTGAGTGAGTCTAACTTAGCATTCACCAAGCTTAAGCTATCAAATTCATACACTCCAGTTGCCTTCCTAGGTTGATTTCTTTCTCCATGCCATTGATAATTATTTGATGTTATCTTCTCTAAAAGTGCATAGGCATCATCTGGCATTTTTCTCATGAAGAAGCCTTGACCAGTAGCATCAATGGTGATTTGTAAGGACTCAAAAAATCATTGGTAGAAAGTTTGCAATAGTAACCAGTCTAAAATACTATGATGAGGACAGTGCCTTTGTAAGTCTTCAAATCTCTCCCAAGCTTCATAAAAAGATTCTCCGGGTTGTTGCTTGAATCCAACGAGATCTTGGCGATATTTTGTAATCTTTCTTGGCAGGTAATATTTAGTCAAGAATGCCTTGGAAAGTATATCCCATGAGGTGATGGAGTTTGGTGTCAATGAACTCAGCCATAATTTTGCCTTATCTCTCAAAGAAAATGGAAACAGTCTAAGGCGAACGACATCTGAACTTACTCCATTCATCTTGAAGGTGTCACAAATGTCTAAGAAGGAGGCTAGATGTGCATTTAGGTCCTCTGTTGGTAGTCCTCCAAATTGATACTATCAAACTATTTGGATGTATCAGGTTTGATTTCAAAGGTATTGGCTTCGATAGTCGGTTTCATAATGCAGTTTTGACTCCCTATGAGACTTGGTACCTCATATTCTTTTAAGGCTCTTGCCTGAGCTTCCTGTGTTGCTTGGTTGGCCATTGTTCTGTCCTTTTCTCTTTTCAATTATTTTTGTAAGAACTTTCTATCTCTGGGTTTACTTTTTCTAGCTCAGGATGTTGTGACCTTGTTTGCATAAACAAAACTTAAGTACCTAAAAAAAATAAAGAAAGTTAAATAAAACAAAAATAAAGATGTTAGTCTAGCAAAAATAAAAAGTACGCTAATATTGGTATTGCTGATCTCCCCGGTAACGACGCCAAAAACTTATTAGGCAATTTTTGCTAGTGCACGGTTCACAATAACTAGTAAAGTTCGAGTATCAAGTATCATTCCCACGAGGAGATTGATACCAAGTACTAGCCGTAATTTTATTTTCACAAGCTAACAAAATAGATCAATTAAAACAAAAAAATATATTAACTGACAAAGATAAATTATAAATCTAAAATATTGTTTTAAATATTCAATAATGGAAAGCTAGAGTCGGATTCGCTTCATTAGACATTTACTCAAATTACAGGATTTAATATTAATTCAACTTGTTAATACCATCAAGGGTAAATCACTCAAATTACCTAAAGTCTCTTTCGAGAACATTCAAGCATACCGAAACTAATTACTGCCTATTTTCATGGTCAAGTTAATTAATTAAGGCTCATTAAGTTCCTTAGCAATTTAATACTCCCAAGGATTTGTCTACTTTCGTGATTGAGGTTTCTAAGTTTCATAGGTCTATGAGCTAGTAGATCATGCAACTTTCATTGTCTTTAATCTACCCATAAACATGCATTTAATTAGGCCTAAAATCAAATACAAGAACATATAAAAGCAACTCGTAAAATTGACTGAATATTAACTTATTGAATTAAAACATTAAAATCCAAACGAGCAGTAGTCTAGCTACACAAATCCAAACCTTGAGTAAATTGGTTACACATGATTGAAATAATCATATTCAAAGATAATCTAAGCATGAGAACAATTCTACTAAACGTGGTTGACTTGAATCTCTGCTCCTTCTCAGCTAAAAAATATATCTAATTGATGGATTGGTGAATGAATTAACGAATGAATCAGGCTTAGCATCTCTTCCTTTTTGTATCCATCCCTTGCCCCAGAACTTCCAGTTCTATAATATTCTCATTCTGTAATCTTCCAATTATGAAATCTTTTAATTCCCTAATCCTAAATGAAAGAGGAAGATTATTTCAAGAGCACACACCCTAGCACATGGCTATGCAGAAGGGTGTGCAGGAGGGTATGTACGTTGGTATGTAGCTATTTCATTTGTGCATGGCTTAGCACATGGCATGTGCGCGGGTGTGCATAACTTCTTCATC
Source organism: Mallotus repandus (assembly GCA_949671775.1). Taxonomy (NCBI): domain Eukaryota; kingdom Viridiplantae; phylum Streptophyta; class Magnoliopsida; order Malpighiales; family Euphorbiaceae; genus Mallotus; species Mallotus repandus. The sequence goes on from CATIWM010367136.1 coordinate 22,384, forward strand.
GGGCTTGGTTTTAATCATGTCAGTGCATATTTTCTTACACATGCGTGTGGTGAAGTGCAGAATTCTTGATAAGCACACAAGCATGTGCTAGCTTGTTAGCGCGATTGTGTAGAATTCTTTACCCAGCACAGCGACACGGTCACGACGTGCAATACTTCAACCCATAAAACTACAAAGGTTTAGCTTAATTTAGACATTATAATGCATATAATTATTAAACAAACATTTAAACATACAAATGTATTTTTTAGAATGTAATTCCATAACATTATACTAAATGCAAATAAAATCAGTAATAATTAAATAAATTTATAAAAATATATTATAAAACAAATAGGAACACTTTTAAAATTATATATATATATATATATGTATATATATTTACAGAACAGTTACCTGCATGCATTTATGAAGAAATATACTTTGCAGTTGGACCTTGACTTTTACCTAAAAAATATTGATTTTTTCAAAATAAATTTAAAAAAGAAAATCCCAATTTTTCTATCAAAAATAAAAATCAGACTCTTAATTGGAAGGAGCACAACAAACTCTATGACTATATCAAATATGATTTTTTTTTTCAAATCTAAGGCCCCAGTAGGATTGGACTCATGGGGTTGGATTTCCTTAAATCTTCCTTATTTCTTTTTCAATTTGAAAAATAAATGCATTTGCTACTTTGGATGTAATATATATTTTGAGTACAAGTATTAATTTCTTAAAATTTATTTATTTATTTATATCTAGTGTTTTTAATATTCAATAGTTATTTGAGCTCTGACTGTTAGAAAGTCAAGCGGTTGGATCCCGTACGAGAGGCAAACTGCTCCTAGCACTTGTGTGCATATATAAGAATCAAATGTGAAATAAGATAATTCAAACTTTTTATCACTTAGCCTTATATATATTTGATACTTTTTTTTTTTCATTTTACAAATCCTCATATATATATATTTTTTAAGGTGATGTAAGATTTTCTATTTTTGTTTCATTTTGTTGAAAATTTAGAATTATGTTTAAAGAAAAACTCCAACATAAATTTTATTTCTGAAGTGAAAGATGCACCCATATATGTTTCTATCTCAAAGGTTGCAGTTACCCATTCTTGAAAATATGCATCCATCTTAATTAGTTATAGGTAAGAACTGCTCAAACTCAATGCCATTAATTTATATGTCATTATTGAGTGGAGATTCATTCACTTTCCAAGTTTGTCTCCAAACATAAGACTATAAGAGCCAATTATTTCAGGTCAGGTTTCTGCAGGAACAAGTCAAGCTCAATTGTTACCTGCATGCATCTATGGTCCCCTTCATTGACTTTGCACTTGGAACTTGACTTCTACCTAAAAAAATATTGATTTTTTCAAACAAATTGAAAAAAGAAAATCCCAATTTGTCAATCAAAAATCAAGATCAGACTCTTAATTGGAAGGAGCACAACTAACTCTATGACTATATCAGATATGATTTGTTTTTTTTTCCAAATTTAAGGCTCCAATAGGATTGGACTGATGGGGTTGGATTCTCTTACATCTTCCTTATTTCTTTTTCAGTTTGAAAAATAAATGCATTTGATATTAAAATATATACTACTTTGGATGTAATATATATTGTGAGTACAAGTATTAATTTCTTAAAATTTATTTATTTATTTATATCTAGTGTTTTCAATGTCCAATAGTCATTTGAGCTCTGACTGTTCTAAAATCAAGTGGTTGGATCCCGTAAGAGAGGCAAACTGCTCCTAGCACATGTGTGTGCATATATAAGAATAAAATTCGAAATAAGAGAATTTAAATTTTTTGCCACTTAGCCCTATGGATATTTGATAATTTATTTTTATTTTTTTTCATTCTACAAATCCTCATAATTTTTTTTTGTTAAGGTGATTTAAGATTTTCTATTTTGTTTCATTTTGTTGAAAATTTAGAATTATGTTTAAAGAAAAACTCCAACATAAATTTTATTTCTGAAGTGAAAGATGCACCTGTATATGTTTCTATCTCAAAGGTTGGAGTTACCCATTCTTGAAAGTATGCGTCCACCTTAATTTATAAGTAGGAACTACTCAAACTCAATGCCATTAATTTTATATGTCATTATTGACTAAAGATTCATTCACTTTTCCAATTCATTCACTTTTCTATCTCCAAATATAAGACTATAAGAACTAATTATTTCAGCTCAGATTTTTGCAAGAACAATTCAAGCTTAATTGTTACCTGTATGCATCTATGGTCCCCTTCATTTACTTTGCACATGGAACTTGACTTTTACCTGAAACACTTAATTTATGTGATTCATATGCAACAAAGGAACACTAAGGCAGACTTCATGTTACAAAAGAAAATTCTCATCCCATGACTCAGATGTCATATCAACAACATAGCAAAGTGAATTTCTTACATAACCATACACACTGACACAAAAGCAATAAGAAACATTTAAAAATTTTTGAGCTTATGATCGCACGATATCATAACCATCAGCCATTACGATCACGATCCTAGCTGCTCTAAGCTTGAGAGGAGCATTTCTCATGTCGATGCTCCTGTCAGGAGAATTTATTGTGCAAGACGGGCCAACTTCAATAACTATAAGCAGACAATCGTGTTGTTTTCTGGTATTACATATTGTTCAGAATTGTCCACAACTGGTAGCATGTCAGGGTCTAGTACTTTAATAGAGTACTGGAGGAGAAAGCTGATTGTACCCATTCACCCAGAGTTTGTTCACTGTTGAAGCTATCGCTAGCAGGACTCTTGCCTGTGAATAACTCAAGTAACATCACTCCGAAGCTGTACACATCTCCAGTAGTTGATGGTTTCTCACCTAAACCATACTCTGCATAATCATGATTGATATTAATGAGTGAGAATGTTAAAAATCATTATTAATATTTTATCAATAAAAAAAAAAAGGGATAGTCAATAATTGGTAGGCACGGAATTCGGTGCCTACGAAAGAGATAAGCAAGTGGTCCTCGTGCAATAATTTTTTGTCAAAAGCCAGCAAGTTGAAAATTGCAAAGGTTGTTTGACAAAAGGAAAGTAGTTTGCTTGATTGGCACTTAAACAATGGCTATAAATAGACACTTTTGCATGGCAACGAAAAGTGAGTAGTGCGTGGTGTCAAGCGAGGGGCAGAGAGTAAAACAAACAAAGTGAGTTGTGTAAGGGTGTGAGTGGTGTGCGTAATATACGAGTGAAAAATAATTGAGTGAGTGTGTGGCGTATTAATGTGAGTAAGTGTTCATGAGTGAAACTATTTTTTTGGTTTGGGTTGTAGTAATTTTCTTGTAATAGTGAATTTATTTTTTAGCAAAAAAAATTTGTTATTCACTATTTTATTGTTCCATTATACACATACTAATAATTATTTTATTATCTTATAAAGTCTAACTCAACAAGTGGTATCAGAGTCGTGATTATAATTTCTCTTGAAATTCTGAGTATGCTCTGTGGTTGCAGTTTTGACTGATCTTCCACATGAAAAAAGATTTTTGGAGAATTTTTTAATTTACGGCAGGGGGAGATTTTGCACATGCACAGTTTGAAACTGTGAAGCTTATTGGTTCGGAACCATGCTTTCTTGGTGAAACGCGAGGCTGCTAAATCCAAGTCACCATGGCAGAATCTGGTTGCATGGAGTCATACTTGCAAGGTCAAGATCTCTAGGAGAATATTGCTGGGACAGAGACTACATCACCACCACCAGATGGTGATAATGGTAATCTCTGGAAAATGGAGAATTAAAGTTGGGAAAGTCATGTTTGCCATCAAAACAACCATTGAAGAGGAGACGATAGAACACATAAGAAATGCTACCACAATAGAAGTACAAGAGGAGCAGGCATCCAGTGCTTATAGTTCTCATAGAATTGATCATGAGAAGTGTTGGATCTTTGATTCTGGTTGTTCTAGTCATATGACAAGAGATAAAAACAAGCTCCATAATGCTTCAGGGTATAAAGGCAAGCGAGTTGTGGTAACTGCAGATAACTCGCAGCTACCAATCACTCACATTGATGACACAATGATCACTTCCTGTTTAAATCAACAACAAGTGCAATTGGAGGATGTATACAGAGTTAGGCATGAAGAAGAATTTTCTATCAATTTCATATTTAACTGATTGTGTTAACTTTGTTGTGCTCAGCTCTGAAGATGTCGAGGTTTGCCAACAAGTTAAAATAATTGACACACCAATAAGGCAGGGACAGAAAGTGGATTCCATGTACATCTTATTAGCAGAAGATGTTTATGTGGAGAAGACGAAAGGCGGTGATGCAACTAACTTGTGGCATGCATGGTTGGGACTTGTTAGCTATCATAATGAAGATGATGATGAGCAAGTCCTCATTAAGAGGACTACCTAATCTTGATGTTCGTGTTGATGTGGTTTATGTTGGATGTCAGTATGGAAAGGTGCACTAACTTCCATGTGAGGAGTCATCATTCAAAGCCAAACAACCACTAGAGTTGATCCACTCAGATGTATTTAGGAAAATGAAGCAATCATCAATCAATGGTACGCACTATATGGTGACATTTATTGATGATTATTTGAGAAATGTTTGGGACTATTTCATGAAAGAAAAATTTGAAACTCTAGCAAAGTTCAAAGAATTCAAGCTAATGATTAAAAGTGAAGTTGGGAGCAAAATCCAGTGCCTTCGTACTGATAACGGGGGATAATACATCTCTGATGAGTTCTCAAGTTATCTTGTCCAATGCAAGATGAGGCGGCAATTGACTTATCCAAACATATCACATCAAAATGGTATTGCAGAAAGAAAGAACAAGCATTTTATAGAAGTATGCAAAAGCATATTGCATGCCAAGAATATCCCTAGGAGATTTTGGGCCGAGTGCATGAAAACAACAACTCACATAATCAATAGACTTCCTCAATCGAATATGGGATTTATGTCTCCATTTGAGAAGTTGTGGAGTATGAAATCGATGGTGAGCCACTTCAAAGTTTTTGGCTATGTTTGCTATGTGTTTGTCCCTGATCATCTACGTAGTAAGTTTGATAAGAAGGCTATTAGATGTATCTTTATGGGAAATGATGAGCACAGAAAAGGATGGAGATGCTGTGATCCAACAACTGGCAAATGTTATGTCTCACAAAATATTATATTTGATGAGACATCATCATGGCTGATACCAAAGTATGTTGCACTTCCTCACTCTAATGAAGAAGAACAATTACATGAAAAGTGTGAAAAGCAGTCAATAGAAGTTCAACAGAGTCTAAAGTCTGTCATGCAGTTTCAACCTTAAGAAAGGCCATGGCAGACTGGTGTATATCAAAAGATAAATGCCGAGGATCAACCAAAAGTGGAGATGCCAGAAGAACAATCTACAACATCACCAATACAATTTAGAAGATCCACCAGGGAGAAAAAGAAAAATCCCAAGTATGCCAATATTGCAGTAATAAAAGAAGAAAAAGAACCAACATCCTTTAAGGAAGCATCAAAGAAAGTTGAATGGAGAAAAGCCATGGAAGAGGAGATCAAAGCTCTTGCTGAAAATCAAACTTGGGACTTGGTGCCAAAACCCAAAGATATGAAACCCATTTCATGTAAGTGGGTGTATAAGATCAAGACTCATCCAGATGACTCAATGAAGAGATACAAAGCTTGTTTGGTAGAACGAGGATTCTCATAGCAGTACGAACTAGGCTATATGGAGGACTTAGTGGAAAAAATTGCAATTGTTTGTGTTTTGCTAGCACTCGATGCAAGTAAATCTTGGAACTTGTGGCAGACGGATGTTAAAAATGCCTTTCTAAATGGAGAATTGGATTGAGAGGTATACATGGAGCAACTTGAAGAATTTGAAAACAAGCTCAATTATGAGTATGTTTACAAATTGCAGAAGGTGTTATATGGATTGAAGCAAGCTTCAGAGCTTGGTATGGCAAGATTATTGAGTTTTTTAAACATAGTGGCTGTGGAATTGCACCAGCTGATTCAAGTTTATTTGTCGAAGCTTAAGAAGGGAAGCTAGCAATAATTCTTATTTATGTTGATGATCTCATAATCACTGGAGACGATGTTAATGAAATCCACCAGACCAAGAAAAATTTGTCAGTCCGATTTTAGGTGAAAGAACTTAGGGAGCTAAATTACTTCCTTAAATTAGAAGTGGAATGAACAAAGGAAGGAATGTTCCTATGTTAGAAGAAATATGCAAGAAATCTTCTCCAAAAGTACGGGATGCTTGACTGCAAACCTCTTGCTCTTCCAATAGAAATGAACTCTAAATTGAGCATTACAGAAGGCAAAGATTTGAAGGATTCGATGATGTATCATCATATAGTTTGCAGTTTTATTTCTCTGACATTGACAAGGCTAGATATTGGCTTTGTAGTTGGGGTAGTCAGCCGGTTCATGCAACTTCAAAAAAGCCTCACCTTGAAGCAGTTCGGAGAATTTTAAGGTACATCAAAGAAACACTTGATCTCGGGTTATTTTATAAAAGTAAAATAACTTGCAAATTGGAAGGATATTGTAATAATGATTATGTCGGTGATTATGATACGCGGAGATCAACCACTAGTTATGTATTTAGCTTGGGTTCTAGAGTTGTTACTTGGTGTAGCAAAAGACAACCAATAATGTCACTCCTAATAATAGAGGCTGAGTATCATGTGGTAACGATAGCAGTTTAGGAAAGTACGTGGTTAGTATAGTTATTAGAGATTTTACACCAAACAGTTGATTATCCAGTACCACTATACTGTGATAATCAATCAACTATTTGTTTAGTGGAGAACCTAGTGTTTCGTGCTAGGACAAAACATGTGCAGGTGCAATGTCACTTTATTTATGAAAAAACTTTAATAGGGGAGATCAAGGTGATTCAGGTGAAGACAGAGGAACAACTGCCATATATTTTCACTAAAGGTCTTAATAGTGAAAAATTAGAAGAATTTTTAAAAGAACTCGACATGAATCTAAGAAAATGGATTAGGAATATTAATAATTAGGGGGAGTGTTAAAAATCATTATTAATATTTTATCAATAAAAAAAGGGATGGTTAATAATTGGTAGGCACCGAATGAGATTAGCAAGTTGTCCTCGTGCAATAATTTTTTGTCAAAAGCCAGCAAGTTCTAAATTGCAAAGGTTGTTTGACAAAAGAAAATTAGTTGGCTTGATTAGTGCTTAAACAATGACTATAAATAGATACTTTTACATGGCAACAAAAAATGTGTAGTGTGTGGTATCAAGTGAGGGGTAGCGAGTAAAACAAGCAAAGTGAGTTATGTAAGGGTGCTAGTGGTGTGCGTAATATATGAGTGAAAAATAATTGAGTGAGTGTGTGGGGTACTAGTGTGAGCAAGTGTTCAAGAGTGAAAATATTATTTTGGTTTGGGTTGTAGTAATTTTCTTGTACTGGTGAAATTATTTTTTAGTAAAAAATTATTTATTGTTCCATTATACACGTTCTAATAATTATTTATTATCTTACAAAGTGCAACTCAACAGAGAATAGGAAAATTATGGCAAACACATCTATGAGACTTGAAAAAATTGATCAAAGTATCAAGGTACTGACCGTGTTATGGCCATATCATGGTCCTGTCATCTCTAAGGTGCACGACCTAAAACATTGCTGTGTGTCAAGGCGTGTTATGACCGTTAGGAAACTTGGTTACTAGTTGACTAAGTCTTAAATGCTTGTTTACATGTTTGTTATTTTTCTGTTGAAATAAGCCCTGGTTTGTGGGGTGTAGTTTAGATTTTTGATTTATTCTTCCTTAATCTTAGCCACGATAAAGTAATGTAAATCATGGATGCATTTGCTATTATTTCTGTTTGTAATGGCTCTATAAAAGCCTCCTTTAAGTTAATGAATAAGATAAGTTTGAAAGCTACAAACAGAGTATTCTACTTTCAGTCTTAATAATGACTTCAACCTTTTCTCCTCTTTTTGGCAGCAGGAAATATGTTCCAGAATATGCTTATGTTCCAAGCGTGTCACCCATTCTTCAAATCTTCACTTTTGAGTAGAGAGGCATATGGCTTACAACATGGTCATGTTCCAAATTGTGTGCTTTAATCCCTTCTTCCAGCAAGCGACACGGTCCCTATGGCATGGCCATACTCGATCTAAACCTTGCCTTTTGAGAAATCCTTATTCAAAATTACCTATAAAATGAGGATAATAATTAAAACTAAAAACACTTCTAATAAAACTAAAAATTAGGCTAAAAAATTAAAAATCCTAATTAAAACTCTAAACCAGAAACTATTCCTAATCAAACCCAAATTTATTAAAAGTTAAACATTAATTCAATTAAAATCCATTAAAATTACACACATCATAAGTGTGACAGTAACAATGGCAAAAATTTTGACGGGTTTTCTTCCATGGCCTCTACTATTTGAGCATGATAATTGCAAAAAACGCTTTTGGTTGCCCTTTAAGTGAACATTATGAACCATTTGCAAACACATGTTGGTTACCGCAAGTGCACAGGTCGAACAAGTAATATAGTTGTGAGTTGAGTATCGTCTCCATAGGGATTGGGGTCTAAGAACCTATTAATCACTATTGTATATGTTTAAAGCTATCAATGGTTGGTTGTTTAAAGCAAGTAAATAAGCAAATTAACAATTAAACTAAAGAATGTAAATGAGGCTATTGCAAATCAAGGAAACAAACAATGGTAAAGGCATGTTGTTGGGAGAAATGGCATACCACATTATCCTTAAGTCAAATAACATATTAGTTCTAGTCCTAATGCACACCTCAAGTTTTCTAAAACTAAATTAAGAATCTCTCTCAAGCAAGGTTAATCTCTCTCGAGCAAGGTTAATCTTAATAGCAAGCATTAATCAAATCTCATCATATAACTTAATTCTCATTATCATCATACAACAAGAATAATCTAGCTTAAAAGACATTTAGCAGACTTATGAAGGTCTAGATCTATACAGGCTTTCTCAAGTCATTGAAAGATCTAATAAGTATTTATGGGTCCATTAAATCCACCATCTCTCAATGCATAAATTCAAATAAGGATTGCATTTGGCCACAACACAAAACACTACAAAGCTTAACAAACACAATATGCAATTTATAAGTAAGAACTAATATATTAAATGAGCTTAATTCAAATGGGTTTCCAAAATCCCAACAATATAGAAGTACTTAGCCACTCATGGCTACTAAAACCATCATTCAATATTCAAATTACATACAAGAGATTAAAATAAGGATAAGAGGAAGAATGTGATCTAAATGAGCTTGAATCTTCAAATGCGTCTCTCTCCTTTAACTTCTTTTTCTCATTTTTCTCTTTTTTCTTTTCACTTCTCTCTCTTGTGTGTTGTTCCTTGTGAATAATCCTCAATGATCCAACATCTTGAGAGAATGTGAGAGCATGTGTATATCATGTGTCCTCCTACCCAAGTAATTCCTGTCATTGTCCTTTTTAGCCCTTCTAGAACAAGTCCTTTTACCTCCCCTTAGATATTTCTCAAAATCAGTGCACATTAGCATATTCTGTGCTGGAAACGATGAAGCCACAATCGTGGAAGATCCGTGCTCATGTAGGAAGGGCTTTCGGGCAAAGGTTGCACTCGTGTACAAGCCGCATTCATAATCGAAGCATACTGGTGAAAGGGTCGTGCTCATGCATTAGCCGTGCTGGCTACATAAGAGGCTGGCCTAAGGAAGCCGCGCTCGCGTGAAGACTACTCTCACCACAGGCTCGAAATGACTCAGGGGCTACCATTTTGACATGTCTATGATCGTGCCAGAAGATAGCTCTACACCACTCTGCTCCTTTTCTTCTTCCTTTGCTCCAAACTTCATCAATTCACCTCTATTTTCCTTTTCCCTAATAAAAACAAAGAAAATATAAAAATATATACTTCTATATGCTTTCCTATACTAAATGCTATTCAAAATATACAAATGCATGCACAATAAACACCTAAAACTATGCATAATTTGGCACCAACAAATACCCCCACACTTCAATCTTTGCTTGTCCTCAAGCAAAATCAAGAACATAAATCATCAAAATAATGAACAAGGTATATGTCTACAATTTCATCAAGCACACATGTCAATCTCTTCCTAATAGCTAGCTTATACAACTAAAAAACAAGGTTAACAAATCACTTTAAGAATTTAAAATTACCAAGTGAAGAGCATGTTATCTACTTGGAATCACACAAAAATGTATCAAAGTCTTAGAAAAAGCATGCATGAATGAAAAATACTCTAATTTAAGGTCATTTTTAATTTGGCACATGGAAATCAACTCTTAACCTTTTTATTTTCTTTTTGCTTAGTGCTTTTTCTTACCTTTCTTAGTAATTCCCCATCTTTCCCAAACTACTCAATATGAACACCTTGAGAGGGTTCTTTAAATACTCATACTCTTGTAAAAGAGCATTGGAGTATATGGAATTTAAGTTCCTAAGCACTTTATTCTTTTTCTTTTTCTTTTTTTAGAAATGGAAAAGAGTATCTTTACGATTCCTTTCGCATACAACCAAAAACGACCCTACAGAGGAGTTTAGTTCATTCAAAATACTAAATCCTAACACAAACATTCACAATCATGATCAAACAAGCAACAACATACATTATATTGAGTAAAAGCTCAAAAATCTCAACTCGAAGTGTTAACCAAATTTAAAAGATACTAAACTAACCATTGATAGGAGATTGAACACATAGGCATCAACAAAACCAAGAAACATACATAAAATTCACTATTAAGATGATTTTAAAAAAAATTCAAGCATTGAGTATCAAAATTTCAAAAAATTTGGGTTAGTAATGTAAGAATGCAAATGCATGATACCTAAAATATACTAAAAATGCAAAATGATCCACCCCCCCCACCCCAAAACCAACACTTGAATTGCACATTATCCTCAATGTGAGAGGGGTACCTAAATGCAAAACAAAAACAGAATATACAATGCATAAACACAACTCAAAAAAAAAATATAGAAATTCACAACGACAAACATAAACATGAATTATGCAAAAGACAAATAAAAGAAAACTAAAATTAAAAATTAAAAGAGTTAGGGAGAAGAAGTTACTCCCCTTGTTGAGAGAGGCCGGAGGTGATGGAGAAGGAGTGGGCTCAGTTTGCTCAAAAACTGCTTCGATGAATTCCCGAAGCATTCCCTTGAATTCTTTCATTTCTTTCTTCAATTTCTTATATCTTTCTGTTTGTTTCTTCTCCATTTTCTTCAATTTGGCCAACATCTTATGTTGCCATCCATCATCAGCTTGCTAAGGAGCATCTTGATCCATCAGATCATCCTGGGTGTCTGGATGGAATTCTTTAGGAATTGGGGTGAATTCCTTAGATGGTCCTTCAGATTTTTTTGACTTAAAGCATGATCTTGATTTTTATTGCCTGAGCTCGAAGTCCTTGGTGATTACCTCATCATGGGATAGAAAATCAAGATTAATTGAACCATCTTACAATTCAGTTAACTATGTGAATGAAGGGTTAAAGATACAGAAGTGCAATGCAAGTGTTGTGACTATATGTTCCCTGGAAATTCTGACTTTAATGTTTGTGCTTACATTCAATAATTGTTTAAAAATAAAATGAATGGTGTTAATTTAGGTCTTATAGTGCAATCCCCACAAGAGAAGCAACTCTTATATGGAAATCCTGCTCGTTTCATTTTTCCCAAAAATGGTAGAGCTCATGAATCGGTGCAAGATCAAATAACTATGATCTTTATTCAAGCCACTTGATAAAGAGTCACCCCTCAGATAATGGTTTAAACGTAACAAAATGGTCTAAAATTCAACAAGATTATAGTAGCCCACTGTTAATCCTTCCTTTAGAAATCTAAAGACCTCAGACATAACATCATAATCAATTTCATATGGATGTCCAAAGAGACAATAAATGAGTGCAGTGTTATTAGAATCCTTAGGCTTTAGGCTGTGAAGAACTCAAGAGTGAGTTCTTTGTATATGCTATGATTCAAAATGATGAACTTTTCCCACCCCAACTTATTGCACAATGATTCTAAAGTACCCCATAGACCAAGTTGTCTCAATAATGGCACATCAAAATACTTGCATGCCAAAATTTTTTGATTAATAAGGGAAATGTACCTTTCTCCTTCCTCATTAGTATAAATAGAGAAAGGAGCGTTATACTGACCGGAGTAATCAACTCTGAGAAGCAACTGATGGAGTGGTGATGGCGGTGGTGATGGTGATTTCTCCCTCTTGATATGCTCTTCCTCCATCATTGGCTCTTGCCCTTTTTGAGATGGATGGCTTCAAGTAGCTTTTTCACGTAGCATGAAGACAATGGAGATTAAAAATGGCAAGGTATTAAAGAAAGAAAGAATAGTGGTGGAGAGATGGATGATTAAACAGCTAGGGTTTAGGGTAAGTTATGAGGTGAGAATAGAAAGTGGAAAAGAGATAAGAAAGTTTTGAGCATGGGGAAATGGTGGAGTTAATTTCGCCTTTTTAGTTGGTAGGAATACGTGATCGCGGACATAACAAGGTCGTAACCGATGAGATTGACATCTAAAATATAGGTAGACACTAGCGCGGATACCGCGCGGGCCCAACAGATGGATTTGGGCTTAGTAGGCTTAGGCACTCGTGATCGTTAATGAACCATGAATGCAGATTAGGCACCATTGTTGGGCTATCGAGCACATAACAATCGTGATTTATAACGCGATCACGTCTTTTGCCTAGAGATATGATCGAGCGATTGCATGAATAATAGCATCTGCAGATTTTGCCTCGCTCCCAAATAAATGCAAAAAACCACACATAAGCTTCCAACACATTCTACTTGAGGCACACATAATCAACAAAGGATATATATATATATATATAAACATGCTAATTTAAGGTCTTTAGCTTGACCATACCCTTGTAGTTCATTGTGTTAAGTGAATGAGGAGGAAGAACATCCCTCATCTTAATGTGGATCAATGGTTAATGTTCCTCCCTTCCTAACTTTGTTAAATCAAGCTTCATCTTGCCCTTTGAAGAAGCATATTTCTTTGGCATGTACACCATTCTAATCACTTGCTTAGCCTTCTTCTTCAAATTCACTTTTGATTTGTCCTTCTTCATTTTAGTCTCAACTTAAGAAGGCAAGGGATTTTAATTGGCTTTAGGTTTCTATTTCTTTATGATCAATGATGCTTCCTCAATTTCTTTGTTCATTACTCTTCCTTCCTCCTTAGGATTGTCACCTTTCTTAGCTTTGATAAGTCTGTTCATCACAAAATCCACTTTCTTTTCTCTAACTTTCAAAGTGATCTTACCTTCATACACATCAATCACTGCCCTTCCGGTATTTAGAAAAGGTCTCCCTAAGATCAAGGGGCAATGCTTGTCTTGCTCATAATCCAAGATCACAAAGTCCACTGAAAATACAAACTTGTCAACTTGAACGAGCACATCTTCAACTACACCATATGGTTTTTCAATTGAATAATCAGCTAGTTGAAGAGTCATGTTGGTGTTGATCACCTATCCAAGATTACGTTCCCTGAAAAGAGAAAAAGGCATAAGATTAATGCTAGCACTTAAATCACTTAAGCATTTAAGAAATTCTTTAGAATTAAGAGTGCAAGGAATTGTAAAACTTGCTAGATCCTTTAGCTTGACTAGAATTTTTCTTAAAATGATGGAGCTATAAGTCTTCATTAGAGGTATCGTCTCATGTTATTCTATTTTTGCTTATTGGTGATAATGTCTTTAAGGAACTTTGTGTACTTTAGCATCTCATTCAAAGCTTATGAGGGTGGTATCTTCAACTTTAACTTCTTAAAGGTTTCTCTGAATCTAGCAAACCTTTACTTATTATCATTTATCTTCCTTTGCCTCAAAGGAAAAGGTAGCCTTGGAGTATACTTTGATGTATCAACAATAAGGGGGCCGCTTCATTTATTTCTCCCTTAATTCCTCAAATTTCTTCTCCTTTGTTTCAACTTGCACATCTTTAATATTCACCTCTTGATTTTCTTTTTCTTCATCAGCCTTTAATTTCAGTTGTTGTTGATCTTGAAGTTCTTTACCACTTCTCAAGGTGATTACCTTAACTGCTCTTTGGGGTTTACTTCCATATTGCTCGGAAAGTGGCCTTGATTTTTAGTAGCATTGACATTTGTTAGTTAGCCAAGTTGAACCTCTATATTGTGGATCAATGAAGAGTGATGCTTGAACATTTTGTGATACTTCTCATTTTGGCTATTGATCTTTAAGTTGATAGCTTCCATGAGTTTCTCTATTTTTTACTCAAACTTTGCCTTAACATCAACAAATCTCTCGTCTAAGGATTTAGCCTAAAATATGGGTGGTGGTGTTGGTTTAGGGAATTAGTTTAAGAAACCTTAAGAGTTTTGGTTGTTACTCCATGAGAAATTGGGGTGGTTTCTCCAACCTTGGTTGTATGTGTTTGTGTATAGGTTGTTTTTTTGTTGCCCTAGTTAGAATTAGTTTCCAAAAAAGCTGTAATTTTTAAGAGTTCTATCTCTATACAAATTTCCACCACCAAAACCACACTTAAGAGTTGAGTGGTCATGCACATTACAATGTTCACAATACATAGCTGTAGATGAGGTTGGGAAAACATTACCTCTCATTGCTAAGTCACTAATCTTCTTCTTTAGTGCAGCAAGTTGTGCTTGAATGAAAGTAATATCATCAACTCCAAGTTTTCCTCTTTGTTTAAGGGCCAAATGCCTCTCCGAAGGCCATAAGCAATTGTTGTTTATCATCTCTTCCAAGAGGTCAAAAGCACCTTCAATGGTTTTCCTCATTAAAGGTCCCCATGCAGCTGCATCACTTGTGTCTCTCATAGACCTCATCACACCATTGTAAAAGGTTTTAATGAGAACATCTTTGGGAAGGCTATGGTGTGGACAACTTCTTTGTAATTCCTTGAATCTCTACCATGCATCACACAAAGACTCATTCTCAAATTGTTGAAATGTGGTGATGCCTTTCACAATCTTTGCCATCTTTACGAGAGGAAAGTAGTTTGATAGAAATGCTTTAGCAAGTGAGGCCCAAGTGGTGATTAATGCTAGGGGTTGAGAGCTGAGCCATGCCTTGGCTATATCTTTAAGAGTAAATGGGAAAAGCCTTAATCGAATAGCATCATCAGAGACTCCATTGTACTTGAATGTGTCACATATCTCTAAGAAGTTGGCTATGTGCATATATGGGTCCTCCAAAGGCAAACCATGGAACTAAATAGTGTATTGAATCATATGTAAAAGTGTTTTTTTAATCTCAAAGTTGTTTACTTGGATAATAGGCCTTGTAATGCTCTGTCAACTCCTTCTAAACTCGACATAGCAAACTCTAGCACAATTTGTTTTGCTTCTTGTGGAGCCATATTACTCAACGTACTCTTCAATCTCCTTCGATTCTCTCTTTCAAGCTTTGACAAGTCCGGAATCAAGTGTAAAGGTTCTTGTCTAGCATGACGAGTATTGTGCATACACAACACCATGGTACCTAAAATAAAAATCACAAGTCAAAAATAGAATACTGAAATAATAAATACTCGAATCCAAAACAATATTGATCAATTATGATTTTAGAACCGTTAATCCCCAGCAACAGTGCTAAAAACTTGTTAGTTAACGTGAATGCATGGGTCGAACAAGTAATATAGTTGTGAGTTGAGTGTCATCTTCACATTTAGAGCTATCAATGGTTGGTAGTTTGAAGCAAGTAAATAAGCAAATTAATAATTAAACAAAAGAATGTAAATGAGGCTATTGCAAATCAAGGAAACAAACAATAATAAAGGCATCTTATTGGGAGAAATGGAATATCATATTATCTTTAAGCCAAATAACATATTAGTTCAAGTCTTAAAGCACACCTCAAGTTTTTTTTTAAAACCAAATTAACAATCTTTCTCGAGGAAGGTTAATCTCACTAGCAAGCATTAATCAAATCTCATCAAATAACTTAATTCTCATCATCATCATACAATAAGATTAGATCTAGCTTAAAAGACATTCAACAAACTTATGGAGGATTATATCTATACAAGCTTTCTCAAGTCATTAAAAGATCTAACAAGTATTTGTGTTGTTTTATTATTATAAAGTTACAGCCCCTTAAAACATTCAAAGATCTAACAATCATCATGAAATGAGACACTAAAAAAGGGTACCGACTTGACACATTGCTGCTGAGTCATGATAGCAAGTGTTGGTGCCGACTTATCACATATATGCCAACTAGTCACCAACTGTAGAATGACAGCAAGCCCTAGTACAAACTCATTATACACGTGCTGAGTTATGACAGAGACATCTTGTGCGCACCTCTTTAATGCACCTTTTGACTTTTATACCCATTTGAAGAGGCACAAATTGGGATGATAGGAAGGCTATAAATACATGAAATTGGCTCTATTTAAAAAAAAAACTTGGTATTATATTAAGAATATATAGCATTATTAGTTTTATTATTGAAAGAATTGAAGTGCTTAGTGTTCAAAGATATATCCAAGGAATTGAAGGAAGATATCAAGAGGATTTACCATAATCAAGTAACTTCTTGGAGAGCATTAAAGGGTTTTATCAATACAATCTTTTCTCCTTTGTTCTATTTTAGTTACTTGATGTTTACAATACTTCTTTGTTGTTCTTTGATATTGAGCACTATGTATTTTGGCTAAGTCTTTGTATGTAGAACTACAACGATGAATTAATCTATGAACTACATTTTTATCTTTTATAATTCATGATTGATTTAATTTTAATTGAGTTTTAGAATTGTGTTATGTATGCTTAATAGCCATATATAACTTGTTAATCAATTGTTCATAATGAGAATTGGGACATTTTGGTAGAAATACAATTGAAATTACTTAGAGGTTAGAAAAGTACTTGGAGACTAGAAATTCACTTTAAGGGGCTTAAGAAATTGGCATAGAACAAATTAACATGTTTTTGTTTATCTCTACAATATCATGAGAGTGAATGTGGACTCTAAATGAAAACATCCCTAATTGACAATGAGAGTTGCTTTTAAGGATCATTGGCTATATTCTCCAATCAATACATGTATATCTATATGATTGTTAACTTTTAATAGTTCTTGATTAATTCTTATTTGTAATTCTAACATACATTGCTTAAAATTGTTATTAGTATAGTCTATTTAATTTGTGTAATTAGAAATTAGTAACTTAGAGTTAATTAGAATAAATTAATATTATTTTAATACCATTTGCCTATCCATCTGAGTATTTATCTGGTTAATATAAAATTTACTCTGAATTGTGCAGTGTTCGACACCCTACTTACTCTATACTAAGTCTTAAAGACTAGGGTATTAATTTGACCCGCATCAAATTTGTGGGTCTATTGAATCTACCATCTGTCAATGCATAGATTCAAACAAGGATTGCATTTGGCCATAATACAATACTCAACAATGCTTAACAAACACAATATGCAATTTATAAGCAAGAACTAATATATTCAACGAATTTAATTCAAATGGGTTTCCAAAATCCCAATAACATAAAAGTATTTAGCCACTCATGGCTACCAAAACCATCATTCAATATTCAAATTAACATCATTCAATATTCAAATTACATACAAGAGATTAAAATAAGGATAAGAGGAAGAAATGTTATCCAAAGGAGCTTGAATCTTCAAATGGATCTCTCTCATTCATCTTCTTTTTCTCCCTTTTCTCCTTCTTATTCTCTCTTCAATCTCTTATGTGTTGTTCCTTATGAATAATCCTCAATGATCCAATATCTTGAGAGAATGTGAGAACATGTGTGTATTATATGTCCTCCTCCCTAAGTAATTTGTACCTTTGTCCTTTTTAGCCTTTTTAGAACATGTCCTTTCACCTCCACTTAGATATTTCTCAAAATCAGTACACTTCAGCATGTTCTGTGATGAAAACAATAAAGCAGTGATCGTGGAAGGTTCACGCTCGTGTAGGAAGGGCTCTCGAGCAAAGGTTACACTCGTGCATAAGCCGTACTCACAACCAAAGCATACTGGTGAAAGAGTCGCGCTCGCGCATTGGTTGTGCTGGCGATAAAAGAGGCTAGCCTAAGGAAATTGCACTCATGTGAAGACCGTGCTAGTGATAGGCTCAAAATCACTCAGGGGCAGGCATTTCGACAAATCTGCAATGATGCCAGAAGATAGCTCTGCACCACTCTGCTCATTTTCTTCTTCTTTTGCTCCAAACTTCATTAATTCACCTCCATTTTCCTTTTCCCTAACAAAAACAAAGGAAATATAAAAGTATATATTTCTATATGCTTTGCTATACTAAATGCTATTCAAAATATACAAATGTATGCAAAATAAACACCTAAAACTATGCATAATTTGACACCAACAACAAA
The DNA here is from genome assembly GCA_949671775.1 of Mallotus repandus. Classification (NCBI taxonomy): domain Eukaryota; kingdom Viridiplantae; phylum Streptophyta; class Magnoliopsida; order Malpighiales; family Euphorbiaceae; genus Mallotus; species Mallotus repandus. The sequence goes on from CATIWM010367136.1 coordinate 40,789, forward strand.
CCACCATAAGAAACTGCACCTTCCAGATAATTAAATACAAGATTCAAGATCTGAAGGGCCTGTAGGTTTTAGAGATCAGGAGGAATGAAACCTGAAAGATTGTTATAAGAAACATTCAAAATTTTCAAGGCTTTCATGTCATATAATGCAGCAGGAACAAGGTCTGTGAACGAGTTTCTGGCCAGGTATAATTTATTCAAGCTAATATAACTAGACAAGCTATTGTTAGAGAGGTAGATAGTAGCAGTTTTTGTCAGAAGACCAATGTACTGTAACAAATTCCCTGTCAGGAAGTTATTAGACTGGTTCAAGATGGTGCTCAAACTTGGAAGATTAAAAATTTCTCTAGGTATGCTTCCATTGAGTTTATTGGTGGACAAGTCCATGGCAAGTATATTGTCGAAATTCCCAAAAGTTGACAGTATGCGACCCACTTGTTCATTTCTTGACAAATCTATTTGGTCCAAATTTGGGAGATGACCAAGAGAATCTAGAATGCTAAGAGAAAAAAGATTTCCTGCCAAACCCAAATTTTGCAAGTTCTTGAGCTAGCCAATTTCATTTGGAATTGAACCAGTGAGCCAGTTGTAGCTCACGTTTAGTAATGTCAAGGCCCCTGAGATGACAAATTGAGGCTGGTACACCACCAGAGATATGATTTCCTCCCATGTACAATTTTGACAAATCCTTCGAAAGATTGCCAATAGATTCAGGAATGATTCCCTCAAAAAGGTTCTTATCGATGGCAAGGTATGTAAGACATGTGAAATTTGTTAAAGAATTGATAAAATCAAGACCCCTATCTCCAGTGCTAACAATCTTGTTGAAGGAAATATTGTACATCTCCAAGAATGGAAGATTTTTGAGACCTAGTGGCACTGTTCTTTCAAGAAAGTTATCAACAATACGGATTTCTTTTATGTTTGTGAGATTGTGCAGAGAGCTAGGAGTCATACCTGTGAATTTGTTAAAGTAGAATATGAAGACTAAAATATTTGGAAGTGTAACACCAATATCATCAGGAATTTTACCCCATAACTGGTTAGAGCTATCAGAGAATATATCCCACATCAAAAATGTGTAAATTAATAAAAGACTTATAAGTGGTGTAGATTGCACCTTAACACAAGCCAATTGGTTTTGTGTTACATGGGCTCAACCCCATTTATAAGTCTATATGTGTGTGCATGGGCCAACACTCTCAAAGCCTATGGACTTGTTAACATGGTATCAGAACAGTGATCATGGGTTCGTGTTTAAGGCCTGAAGTTAGGTACAACCCATTTGAGTTTGATTAGACCCACGTGAGTCATTGGGTGCAGCCCGTTTGTGTTTGGCAATCATAACTAGTCCTCTAGGCCTAGTTACACTTGAGGGAGAGTATTTGAATCCCACATTGAAAATGTACAACATAGTAAATGGCTTATAAGTGGGGTAGATTGAACCTTAAGACAAGCTAATTGGTTTTGTATTACATGGGCTCAACCGCATTTATAAGTCCACATGTGTGTGCGTGGGCCAACACTCTGGAGACCCGTGGACTTGTTGACATGGTATCAGAGCAGTGATCCCAGGTTCGTATTTAAGACCTGGAGTTGGGGTCGGCCCATTTGAATTTGATACTCACATTCCTATGTGAGTCGTTGGGTGTGGCCTGTTTGAATTTGGCACTCACATTCCTCCAGGCCCAGTTACACTTGAGGGGAGTGTTAGAGAATATATCTCACATTGAAAATGTGTAAAGTAATAATAGACTTATAAGTGGTGTAGATTGGACCTTAACACAAGACAATTAGTTTTGTGTTACAGTGACAGGAGCTGAGGGTCAAGTTAACCAGCGAAGAGATATTGTAGATGCCGGTGGGAACTGGACCCATGAGATTATTTACAGCAAGATCTAGAACCTTCAGATTATGGAGTCTGCTTAAGTCATCAGGTATCATTGTGCAGAATAATATCTTCTAGAGATGAAAGATTTCCTATGGATGGTGGAATTGCACCTGAGAGTTCATTTCGCCCTAATTTCAAAACTTGGAGCTTGGTGAGTGAGGTGAGTTGTTCAGGAATTCATCCTATAATCTCATTCATTGACAAATCAAGTATTCTAAGCTTTGACAACCTGCTTATGTTTGATGTTGTTGAACCTTGCAAGCCATTGGAACTCATTTTCATGACTCTCAAGTGATAAAGATTACAGATTTCATCAGGAATTGTTCCTGTAAGACGATTATTCTGAAGCTCAAGAGATTCAAGGAAGGAGAGATTGCCAATGTAAGGAATGGACCCAAAAAGATCAAAGCTCGACAGGTTGAGGCCAACAACTCTCTGGTCAAATCTGTTGCAGGCAACTCCTGTCCAATTACAAAGGGACAATGAGTTGGGATCCCATGAAGATAAAGAGATGGATGATTCTTGGTTTATTTGAGACTGAATGATATATGAGAGCTTCCTTATCTATCTCTATACTTGAAGCAGCAGCCTCTAAAAATGGCATAAAAAATTTAGAAGACAGAATGATAGTTAAAAACGACACATGCAAGAAATAATCGATGAAAAGATTAATTTCCTTTTTTTTTTCTATTTCTTGTTTTTTACTTGGAGATTTGCAAGTGAATGTTAATTGAGATATGCCATTGAAGAATCCAAATTTATTGATGAATTGGTGAGGACATAAAAGTTTTGCACAATTCAATGGACAAGATGCTAGCTTGCTAAGTACATGAATGTCCAATATGAAGATTTCGGAGGGTATTGCTATCTACAATGAAGTCATTTAATTGAAGTGTGAAAGATACTAACACATACACAGTATATGCAACTTGGTAGTATTATGATCCAAAATCATTTTGGAAACTTTCTTCTAAAATTTCACCAATCAAATTTATTATGAAAAATAATTATGTGTAGTTGACATAATTTTAAACAAAATTAATATTCATTAATTAAATTTCATTATTAGAAAATTTAAATATTTAGTATGCAGATAATATTCTAATTTGTTGAAAATAATAGTGGTTTTTCAAAACAATTGAAAAAAGAGAACCCAGTTTGTCAATCAAAATCAAACTCTTAATTATACTTGAAAGGAGCACAACTAACTCTATGACCATGTCAAATATGATTTTTTTTTCAAATTTAAGGCTTCATTAGGATTGGACTGATGGGGTTGGATTCCCTTAAATCTTCCTTGTTCCTTTTTCAATTTGAAAAATTAATGCATCTGATATTGAAAATATATACTAATTTGGATGGAATATATATTTTGAGTACAAGTATTAATTTTTTTTAAAATTTATTTATATATTTATATCTAATATTTTCAGTATCCAATAGTCATTTCAGCTCCGATTGTTATGAAGTCGAGTAAGCAGTTGGATCCCGTAATAGAGATAAAATACTCCTAACACATGTTTTTGTATATAAAAGAATCAAATTCGAAATAAGGAATTCAAATTTCTTGTCACTTAACCCAACAGATATTGATAATTTATTTTTGTTTTTTTCATTCCGCAAATCCTCATAATTTTCTAGTTAAGGTGATGTAAATTTTTCTATTTTTGTTTCATTTTGTTGAAAATTTATATTTATGTTTAAAGAGAACTCCAACATAAATTTTATTTTTTAATGAAAGATTGGAGATTGGAAATCAGAGAACGCACCCGAGCATCTCAACTAGGTTGACACCCTCTTAGAGTTCACATCACACTTCCAAAATCCTAAGATAAATTAAAATAAAATAAGAAAGTACATCGCAATCTGCGAACAAAGCAACCAAAGGGGAAGAAAAAAACTGAAAAGGACTAAGTAAACCTATAATTAGTCCTTTTGTTTAAATCATTACAAACTGCAGGAAAATAAAATTCTGGAGCGACATCCCACCACATTATTTTCAGAGCAGTAACACCTTTCTTGGCAAGAAGATCAGCTGCGGTATTTCCTTCTCAAAATATGTGAGAGACTCTAAAATTCATTTGGGAGACATAATGTAAACACTCTAACCAATTTGGCATTAATTCCAAAGGAACTTGTGTGCTTCTAGTTTGAAAAAGGTGAACCACATAAGTAGAGTCACATTCCAACCAAAGATGGTGCCATCCTTTATTCCAAGCCATTTGGATAGCATAAATGGCTGCTTTCAACTCAGCAACGAAAGCGAAAGAGGTACCAATAGCAAAAGCAAATGAGCCTCTAGCAAATCCTTGAGGAGTGCAAAAAATTCCTCCCGCCCCAACTGGTCCCGGAGAGCCCAAAGCTGAGCCATCTGTGTTAACTTTTAGCCAAGAGGTCGGTGGAGGGTTCCAACAAACTGAAATAGTGTTGGGGGCTTTCCTTGGGATCCCTCTAATATGAAGAGCACCAAGGATGTGTCTTTCTTCAGAAGAGTTGTACATGTAACCCATTTTGAAGAAATCAGTTTCTTTAATGGCATTCCAGATCCATCTTAAAACTGAGTGGATATTTGGAGTTTGATCATAAAAAATAGCAGCGTTCCTGGTCTTCCATATCTTCCACATACTGTTCATAATAGCAGAACACCATAGAGTTGCTACCTGTGAACTAAAAAGCCGGTTCATCACATTTATAATAAAAGCAGAGATAGAGTTTGAAAGGAGGAGGTGCGTGCCAAATAACATGGAAATCAAGCGCCAAATTACATTCAAGAAACTGCAAGATAAGCTGTCCTCAGTATGGGCAGCACATAGGGCGCACCAAGAAGGAAAGATTACCCCGTTAGCTTTTAATTTATCCTCCGTTGGAAGGTAATCCAGAATTGCTCGCAAGCAAATTAACGAGCGAGAGGGGGGAAGGAATTCTTTCCAAATAAATGAGTGCCATGCCACCATAGGTCTGATAGAGCGAAGAGTATTATAGATCCTCTTAACCAAAAGGATACCATCTGTGACTTTTGTCCAAACACAAGTGTCGTGGTCAACATTAATGGTAGAAACTACCATAATGGAGGTCTTGACATCTTCATTTTTGATATGCTGAAGGTTCCATGAGTTGTTTACCAGAAAGGAATCAACAGTGTCAGTCAACCTAGCTTGCTCCTTGGCTGAAATCCCCAGTTGATTAGAAACTGTAGGTCGAATCCATTCATCAGTCCAAAAATTCAGCGTACTATACCTCCCTATGTACCACTGAATTTCTAAATGAAGAGCTGAATAAATGTTTTTGATGGAGGACCAGACAGAAGATTGAAAATAAGCATCTCTCCCAATACCCGAAGGGTGAAGAAAATGTCTTCTGAAAATGGTCATAGGATAAGAGTCTGAAACAATAAGATTCCATGCAGTTTTGCTGAGCATGGCATCATTAAGAGTTGATAACTGCTTGATTCCTAGACCTCCCTCATTCAATGGCAAGCAACACATTTTCCAAGGAAAAGTAACAAGCTTCTTTTCATTTATTGATCCTGACCATAAGAAGTTCCTCATTCGATACTCCATAAGTTTAATAAGAGACATAGGCCACCTATAAATAGCAAATGAGGGAAGCAAAGAACTGGTGATAATAGAGTTGATAAGTGTTAATCGGCCAACCATAGATAAAGATTTGCCTTTCCATTTTGCGAATTTATCACAAATTTTATCTGTCAGATTTTGCAACCATTTTCTCTTTGGAGCACCCACAAACAAGGGAACACCTAAGTAGGTAAAAGGTAAAGAACCTTTCCTCATACCAGTAACAGTTTGGAATCTAGAAATCCATCTATCAGAAATAGTAGTGCTATAAAATATTTCTCACTTTGCCCAATTAACCACCTGTCCTGACATTTTGGCATAGCACTAGAATCCCTCATTTATTGCATGAATGTTATGGAGTGATGCCTTAGCACATAACAAGATATCATCAGCATATAGTAAATGAGTAGGAAAAAAAGAGTTCCTTGTGTACATCATAAGTTGAATTGCACCCGAGATAGCTTTATGAGATAACAACCTACTAAAGAAGTCTTCTGCCAGATAGAAAAGAAGGGGAGATAGGGGATCCCCTTGACGAACACCTCTAGAGCAGGGGAAGTAACCAGTGACGTTGCCATTAATCGGAATTGAAAGGCAAGTTGATAAGAAAAAGAGAGAATCCAATCTCTGAACTGAAGAGAGAATCCAAAGGCTTCTAATATATCTAGAATGAAATTTCAATCAAGAGTGTCAAAAGCCTTCATCATATCAATTTTCATTGACATATTGCCTCCAAAACAAGATTTTTTAAGGAGATTAATTACTTCAGAAGCACTCGCTATGCAGTCAAATATGTTGCGATGCTTTAGGAAGCCAAATTGGTTACATGAAATAATCCTTGTAGCTATAAAAGAGCAACGCTCAGCAAGAATTTTAGTAATAATTTTGAAGCTGAAATTGCTAAAAACAATTGGGTGAAATTGATCAATAGCAATAGCATTTGTCACTTTCGGGATTAAAACCATAAAGCTGGAATTCATACCTGAGGTGACCGTTCCTGATTGGAAGTAGCTTTGGACTGACATAAATTTTATTTCTGAAGTGAAAGATGCATCTATATATGTTACCCATTCTTAAAAATATGCATCCATCTTAATTAGTTATGAGTAGGAACTGCTAAAACTCAATGCTATTAATTTATATGTCAGTATTGACTAGAGATTCATTCACTTTTCCAATTTTGTGTCCGAACATATGACTACAAGAACCAATTATTTCAGCTCAGGTTTCTGCAAGAACAATCCAAGCTTAATTGTTACATGTATGCATATATGGTCCCCTTCATTTACTTTGCACTTGGAACTTGACTTTTACCTGAAACACTAAATTTATGTGATTCATATGCAAGAAAGGAACACTAAGTTAGACTTCATGTTACAAAAGAAAATTCTCATCCCATAACTCTGAGATGTCATATCAACAACATAGCAAAGTGAATTTCTTACACAGCCATACACAATGACACAAAAAGCAGAAACAAAACATTTAAAAAATTTTGAGCTTATGATGACACAATATCATAACCATCAGCCATTACGATCACGGTGAATAAGGTTGTTTCTAGCTGCTTTGAGCTTGAGAAGAGCATTTCTCATGTCGATGCGCCCATCTGGAGAATTTACTGTGCAAGACAGGCCAACTTCAATAACTATAATCAGACAATCATGTTGTTTTCTGGTATTACATATTGTTCATTGGACCAGAATTGTCCACAACCGGTAGCATGTCAGGGTCTAGCACTTGTAGTATAGTATTGGAGGAGAAAGCTGATTTTACCCATTCAACCAGAGTTTGTACACTGTTGAGCTATCGCTTGCAGGACTCTTGCCTGTGAATAACTCAAGCAAACATCACTCCAAAGCTGTATACAGCTCCAGCAGTTGATTGGTTTCTCACCTAAACCATACTCTGCACAAGCATGATAAATATTAATGAGAGTCAATATGAAAATTCTGACGAACACATCTATGAGACTTGAAAAAAGTGATAGGAGTATCAAGGTACTGACCTGGAGGTTTGTATCCTATGGAACCTTTCAGGGCACGAGTAGAGCCGACTGAAGTTTGAGTACCAATTTTCTCTGTCGGCAACTCAGCGAGGCCAAAATCTCCCACCTTGGCAGTCATGTCATCTTTCAAAAGAACATTGCTAGGCTTCAGATCACAATGCGCCTCAGGAACTTCGCAATCATGGTGCAGTTGATCGATTGCGCTGGCAACATCAATGATCACATTCACTCTCTCCAAGAGATTCAACCCATCTCCATTTTCTTTTCTCCTTTTGCCCCTAATCCAGTCTTCCAAGCTCCCATTGTCAAGGAACTCGTAAACTATAGCCAAAAATGCTACGTTCTTGAAATCAATGCTTGAGCAAGATGTAATCAGCTTAACAAGATTACGATGCCTCACATTTTTGAAAGCTTCACACTCAGATGCAAAGCTCTTCAAAGATCCTGTCTGTTTGACGTCAAGGACCTTGATTGCAACAGCAGAACCATCTACCAGAAGTCCTTTGTACACTGACCCAAAGCCGCCATTTCCGATCAAATTTTGCTCAGAAAAGTTCTCAGTTGCTTCGCAGAGCTCATGGTATGAAACCCTTTGAAGTTGCTACTTTATCAAGTTGGAGATGTCTGAGATTTTTGTCTTCTTCTCCTCATAAATAATAAACAGCCAATAGCAAAGCATATTGCTAATGTAATTGTGACAGCAACAATGATAGAAATTTTGACAAGTTTTCTTCTTTGGCCTCTGCTATTTGAGCAAGCTAATTACAAATTTGCAAACACACCACCACAAGGAACATCACCTTCCAGTTCATTGAATGCAAGATTCAAGAACTGAAGGACCTGCAGGTTTTTGAGATCAGAAGGAATGAAACCTGAAAGATTGTTAAAGGAGACGTCCAAAATTTCCATGGCTTTCATCTCGCCTAATGCAGCAGGAACAGGGCCTGTGAACGAGTTTCTGGCCAGGTATAATTCCTTCAAGCTCTCACAGTTTCTGATTGAGCTTGGAATATTACCAGACAAGCTGTTGTTAGAGAGGTCGATAGCAGCAACTTCTTTCAGAATACCAATGTCCTGTAACAATTCCTTGTCAGGAAGTTGTTAGACAGGTTAAAGATGGTGCTCAAACTTGGAAGATTGAGAATTTCTCTAGGTATGCTTCCAATGAGTTTATTGGTGGACAAGTCCATGACAAGTATACTGTGGAAATTCGCAAAAGATGACGGTATGCGACCCGCTAGTTCATTTCTTGACAAATCTATATGGTTCAATTTTTGGAGATGACCAAGAGAATCTGGATTGCTACCAGAAAAATGATTTCCTGCGAAACTCAACACTTGCAGGTTCTCGAGCTGACCAATTTCATTTGGAATTGAACTGGTGAGTGAGTTGTAGCTCATGTTCAGCAATGTCAAGCCCCTGAGATGACCAATTGAGGCTGGTACACCGCCAGAGATTTGATTTCCTCCCATGAAAGATTGCCAATAGATTCAGGTATGACACCCTGGAAAAGGTTCTCATCAATGGCAAGGTATGTAAGACGGGTGCTATTTGTTAAAGAAGTGATAAAATCAAGACCCCTATCTCCAGAGCTAACAATCTTGTTGAAACCAATGTTGTACATCTCCAAGAATGGAAGATTTTCGAGACCTGGTGGCACTGTTCCTTCAAGAAAGTTATGAGCCATACGAATTTCTTTTATGTTTGTGAAATGGTGCAAAGAGCCAGGAATTGTACCCGTGAACTTGTTAAAGCAGAATATGAAGACTAAAAGATTTGGAAGTGTAACACCAATATCACCAGGAATTTTACCCTATAACTGGTTGTCGCCGAGGGCCAAGTTGACCCGTGAAGAGATGTTGTAGATGCCGGTGGGAACTGGACCCGTGAGATTGTTTACAGCAAGATCTAGAACCTTCAGATTATGGAGTCTGCTCAAGTCATCAGGTATCATGCCACTAAATCTATTTGTGCGCAGAGTAAAATCTTCTAGTGATGAAAGATTTCCTATGGATGGTGGAATTGCACCTGAGAATTCATTTCGCCCCAAGTTCAAAACTTGGAGCTTGGTGAGTGAGGTGAGTTGGTCTGGAATTTGTCCTGTAATCCTATTCATTGACAAATCAAGTATTCTAAGCTCCGACAGCCTGCTTATGTTGGATGTTATTGAACCTTGCAAGCCATTGGAGCTCAGGTTGAAGACTCTTAGGCGAAAAAAATTATTAATTTGATCAGGTATTGTTCCTATGAGTTGATTATTCTGAAGCTCGAGAGAGTAAAGGAAGGAGAGATTGCCAAGGTATGGAGTTATGGACCCAGAAAGGTGGAAGCTTGACAGGTCGAGGCCAACAACTCTATGGTTAAATCTGTTGCAGACAACTCCTGTCCAATTACGAGTGGGCGATGAGTTGGGGTCCCATGAAGATAATAAAGAGGATGATTCCAGGCTAATTTGAGACTTAAATACAATCAAAGCTTCCTTGTCTGTCTCAATGCTTAGAGCAGCAGATACCACCATGGGAGATTTGCAATTGAAATAGACAAAGATAGCTAACAATTAGGTTAACATTAGACGAGAGTGAAAGAGGCTCATTTCTTTGGGTTGCATTGCAGTTTCTGGTTTGAGTTCGAAGTGAATATGGCTCAAAATCATGATGATCTATTTGTAGCCAAAAGTGCAATAGTGTGTGCTGCAACGAGCGACATCAACTGTGTACATTTACCAAGTCAATGGCATTTAGTTTCATGTCCCATTTAGCTTGTATTTTTAGTTCATTGTTAAAGTTAAACTAGTAAATTATATATATTTTATTTAATTATGTTAAAATATAAACAAAATAAAATAATTTAAATACATTAATTAAATAATATATTTTTTTGTTTTTTTGAGGAAAAATAATATATTTTTTAGTTTAATTCTAACTTAATTTTTCAAAATTCAGCATATATTAATAATTTGTTAGGAATACGTAGGATCTATATATATATATATATATATATATAAATTTATAAATTAAGTGGACGTAATTGAAAATTTTTTCAAAAAAATTCTTAGTAAAAAAAAAGACGTTTATCAAACGTACTGAATTATTTCTATCCTAAAATTAAATGGTTTGAATTGTTCAATTGAAAGTGAGATAAATAATGTAGTCATGTGTGAATTGATAGGCACTAAAGACTTTTACAGGTCTCCGGCATCACCACCAATAAATCCTACATGGTTTTAAATGTGTAATCGTAGTAATTGGAGGAGAAAGCTGGTTGTACCCATTCAACCAGAATTTGTTCACTGTTGAAACTATCGCTAGCAGGACTCTTGCCTGTGAATAACTCAAGTAACATCACTCCAAAGCTGTATGCATCTCCAGCAGTTGATGGTTTCTCACCTAAACCACACTCTGCGTAATCATGATTGGTATTAATGAGTGTCAATATGAAAATTCTGACGAACACATCTATGAGACTTGAAAAAAGTGATAGAAATATCAAGGTACTGACCTGGAGGTATGTATCCTATGGAACCTTTCAGGGCACGAGTAGCGCTGAATGAAGTTTGAGGACCAATTTTCTGTCAGCAATTTAGCCAGGCCAAAATCTTCCAACTTGGCAGTCATATCTTCTTTTAAAAGAACATTGCTAGCTTGCTAAAGTACATGAATGTCCAATATGAAGATTTCAGAGGGTGCTGCTAGCCACAGTGAAGTCATTAATTGAAGTGGGGTAGATATAAACACATATACAAATTATGCAACTTGGTACTATTATGATCCAAAATCATTTTGGAAATTTTCTTTTAAAATTTCACCAATCAAATTTATTACGAAAAATAATTATGTTTAGTTAACATAATTTTAAACAAAATTAATATTCAATAATTAAATTTCGTGATTGGAAAATATAATATTTAGTATGCAGATAATATTCTAATTGGTTCAAAAAAATATTGATTTTTTCAAAACAAATTGAAAAATGAGAACCCAATTTGTCAATCAAAATCAAACTCTTAATTATACTTGAAAGGAGCACAACTAACTCTATGACTATGTCAAATATGATTTTTTTTTTTTTCCAAATTTAAGGCCCCAGTAGGATTGGACTGATGGGGTTGGATTCCTTAAATCTTCCTTATTTCTTTTTCAATTTGAACAATAAAGGCATCTGATATTGAAAATATATACTAATTTGGATGTAAAATATATTTTGAGTGCAATATTAATTTTTTAGAATTTATTTATTTATATATAATGTTTTCAATATTCAATAGTCATTTGAGCTCTAACTATTTTAAAGTCATACTGTTGGATCCTGTAAGAGAGGCAAAATGCTCCTAACACATGTTTGTGCACATATAAGAATCAAATTCAAAATAAGAGAATTCAAACTTATCGTCACTTGACCCAACAGATATTCATAACTTATTTTTATTTATTTCATTCTGCAAATCCTCATAGCTTTTTAGTTAAGGTGATGTAGATTTTTCCATTTTTGTTTCATTTTCTTGAAAATTTAGAATTATGTTTAAAGAATAAATTTTATTTCTGAAATGAAAGATGTACCTATATATGTTCCTATCTCAAACGTTGCAGTTACCCATTCTTGAAAATATGCATCCATCTCAATTAGTTATAAGTAGGAACTGCTCAAACTCAACGCCATTAATTTATGTCATTATTGACTAGAGATTCGTTCATTTTTCCAATTTTGTCTCCAACCAAAAGACTGTACTTTTCCAATTTTGTCTCCAAGCAAAAGACTGTAGGAACCAATTATTTCAGGTCAATTTTCTGCAAGAACAATTCAAGCTTAATTGTTACCTGTATGTATGTATGGTCCCCTTCCTTTACTTTGCACTTGGAACTTAACTTTTACCTGAAACACTAAATTTATGTGACTCATATGCACCAAAGGAACACTAAGCCAGACTTCAGATCACAAAAGAAAATTCTCATCCCATGACTCTGAGATGTCTCATATCAACAACATCAAAGTGAATTTCTTACGCAACCATACACAATGACATAAAAGCAGTAACAAACATTTAAAAATTTTTGAGCCTATGATCACATAATTATATAACCATCAGAAGGTTGTTTCTAGCTGCTTTGAGCTTGAGAAGAGCATTTCTCATGTCGATACGCCTATCTGGAGAATTTACTGTGCAAGACAGGCCAACTTCAATAACTATAATCAGAAAATCATGTTGTTTTTCTGTTATAGCATGTTGTTCATTGGCACCAGAATTGTCCACAACGGGTAGCATGTCAGGGTCTAGTACTTGTAATATAGTATTGGAGGAGAAAGCTGATTGTACCCATCCTACCAGAGTTTGTTCACTGTTGAAGCTATCGCTAGCAGGACTCTTGCCTGTGAATAACTCAAGTAACATCACTCCAAAGCTGTATACATCTCCAGCAGCTGATGGTTTCTCACCTAAACCATACTCTGCACAAGCATTATTAATAGTAACGAGTGTCAATATGAAAATTCTGACAAACACATCTTTGCGACTTGAAAAAAGTGATATAAGTATCAAGGTACTGACCTGGAGGTACGTATCCTATGGAACCTTTCAGGGCACAAGTAGAGCTGACTGAAGTTTGAGTGCCAATTTTCTCTATCAGCAACTTAGCGAGGCCAAAATCTCCCACCTTGGCAGTCATGTCTTCTTTTAAAAGAACATTGCTAGGCTTCAGATCACAATGCACCACAGGAACTTCGCAATCCTGGTGCAGGTAATCGATTGCGCTGGCGACATCAATGATCACATTCAATCTCTCCTAGAGATTCAACCCATCTCCATTTTCTTTTCTCCTTTTGCACCTAATCCATTCCTCCAAGCTCCCATTGCCAAGGAACTCGTAAACTAAAGCCAGAAATTCTACGTTCTTGAAATCAATGCTTGAGCAAGATGTAATCAGCTTAACAAGATTACGATGCCTCACATTTCGTAAGGCTTCACACTCAGCAACAAAGCTCTTCCAAGTTCCTGTCTGTTTGATATCAAGGACCTTGATTGCAACAGCAGAACCATCTATTAGAAATCCTTTGTACACTGATCCAAAGCCTCCGTTTCCGATCAAATTTTGCTCACCAAAGTTATCAGTTGCTTCGCGGAGTTCATGGTATGAAACCATTTGATGTTGTTGTTCCTTAATCAAGTTGAAAGTGGAAGAGATTTTTGTTTTGCTTCTTCTCAAAGAATAAAGAGCCAACAGAAAAGCATAATGCTAATCTAGCTGCCACATCAACAATGATAGAAATTTTGACAAGTTTGCTTCGTTGGCCTCTACTATTTGGGCATGTTAATTGCGAAGAAAGCTTTTTGTTTCCTTCCAAGTGAACTTTATGTAGTGGGAGGACCCTCCAACATGAAGGGCCTCACCACCAAAGATTAAAAAAAAAAAAAAAGAAGTTTTAGTTGGCAAATCACAACAACAAAATCTTGCATGGATAATGTTATCCATGCAAGGTGGCAGCTTGCTATTTGCTAAGTAGAAATTTACTTTATCAAAAGCAAATTTCTTCCTTTTTTTTATGGACAATGATGGCTATAAATAGCCATATGCACGGGAGAAGTATACACACAAGCAAGCAACAAGTAATCCAATAGAGAACTAGAAGAAAAACACAATTGTGAGGTGTGAGCTTGTGAGAGCCAAAGCAATTTGTTTTGATGAGTGTGAGAGTGAAATTATTTTAGAAAAATATTTGGAAATTTTTTTTAAAAGGGGAGTGACAAAATAGTAAGTTTGGGAAACACTTGTGTGTTACTATTTTGGGTTTATCTCAATTTGTTGTATTGCCTCTCACTTTGTACCCATTAATTTTATTAGTGGAAGAAATATTTTTCGGAGTTTGTCCTGTGAACGTAGCCTAAATCAAAGGGTGAACCATGTTAAATTACCAATGTCATTATTTTACTCTGTTAATTTATTTTTAATTTATCTGATGTGCTCGACAATTGGTATCAGAGCCGGTCCCAATAAAACTCTTAGTATGCTCTGTGGTTGCAGCATTGACTGATCTTCTACATTAGAAAATATTTTATTACTGAGTAAAATTCTTAGTATGCTCTGTGGTTGCGGTATTAACTGATCTTCCAGATCAGAAAAGATTTTTATTGTCAGTTGTAAGGGACCCATAATGGAGGTAAAAATTAGCAGAATGATCTACCTAAATGGCTCAAACTACCACATTTGGAGTAAAAAGATGAAAGATCTTCTAGTTATGACGAAGATGCATTTGCCGGTGTTTACCACAGTTAAACCCGAAGGTAAAACCGATGAGGAGTGGGAGTTTGAACATGAGCAGGTGTGCAGCTTTATCCGATAATTTGTCGAAGACAATGTGTACAATCACATCTGTAATGAGACTCATGCACGGTCTCTTTGGAATAAGCTGGAGATGTTGTATTCTTCAAAGATGGGAAATAATAAATTATTTTACTTGACTAAGTTGGTGCAAGTAAAATATAAAGAAGGGACTTCCTTTCCAGACCATTTAAATGAGATGGAAGGAATCCAGGACTAGCTATCAAGAATGGGAGTAAAACTGGAGGACGAAGTATTTGTTCTATTGGTGTTAGCCTCTCTGCCACAGTCATGGGAGACCTCAAAGATCTCCATCACCAACACTGCCCCTAATGGTATAGTCAACATGGAGATTGTCAAAATAGTATTCTGAATGAAGAAATGAGAAGAAGATCATAAGCCTTATCTTTTTCATCACAATTAGATGTTATGGTTGCAAAGTTCAGAGGAAGGAGACAATCTAAAGAACAAAACCCTAGAGGCAAGAGCAGAGGAAAGTCAAACAAATATGCCAATGTTGAATGCCATCACTATGAGAAGAAAGGGCCACATCAAAAAGTTCTGCTGAAAGTTCAACAAGGAACATGAAAACCGAGGCAAAGCTTTAAAGAAAGATGAAAACAATGATGATGACGAAGCAATTCTTCTCAGAGAATTCAATTTCCTATTTGATGATGATATTGTTAATCTTATTACCTATGAGACTAGCTGGGTGATTGACAGTGGTGGTGCTTCCGTTCACACTACATCTTGTAAAGAATTCTTCTTATCCTACATTCTAATAGATTTTGGATTTGTAAAGATGGGAAATGGCAATCGAACAAGAGTTGCTGGTGAAGGAGATGTGTGTTTGGAAATG
>CATIWM010367391.1:0-11789 GCA_949671775.1 Mallotus repandus
TTTTACATGCTTATAATTTCTTTTACTGCAATTTTACTTGCTTTTACTTTCTTTTAATTTCGTTTACTTACTTTTACTTTATTTTAATTTCTTTAACTTGCTTTTACTTTCTTTTAATTTCTTTTACTTTCTTTTAATTTCTTTTACTTTCAACTTGCTTTTACTTTATTTTGCTTCACATAGGGACTGATTGCAGCAATTGAGTGTTGGTTTCCAAGTGTTTCACAGAGATTTTGTTGCCAATACATTTTCAACAATTTCAAAAAAAAATTTTCCAGGATTGGGATTGAGAACATCTGGATATGACTTTTGGCAGCAAATCAAGATTATGGAGGCAAAAAATGATGGGAAGGTAACAGATTGGGTGCTTGCAATACCTCTTCACCAATGGGCAAGACATAGCTTTAATGATCATTCCAATTATGATGACATCACCAACAACATGACAGAATCATTTAATGCATGGGTTGGAAAGGTAAGAGGTCTACCAATAGTAAGAATTATTGATTCAATTAGGTAGAAGTCAATGGTGAGATTTCATAAAAGATTTGCAAAGTCTTGTACTTGGGAAGGACAACTCACACCTATGGCAATAAATAAGCTGAAGCAGTTAACCAAGGAAAGTAGAAAATGTTCATTGTTGCCTGGGAATAATGATGAGTTTAAAGTTCAAGATGGGAAACCAAGATATGCTATGAAGTTAAAAGATAAGATATGTAGCTGTCAATTTTGGCCTATTGCAGGAATGCCTTTCTGTTAACTTCTCCCTTTATGTTGCTTTCTTTTAAATTGAGGTGTTTTTGGTTGATAACTTATGACTTTCTTTTACTTTTGGGTTGTTGCAAGCATGCCTTGTAAGTATGCAACTCTATGTATTAGGTATAAGAGAGGAAAGCTTGAAGATTACTGAAATGAATTCTTCCATATCAAGACATACCAGGCAGTGTCCAAAGGAGTCATTCATCCTTTGCTTGAGCTTGATCTTACATCTGTTGACCCTAAGACCTTCATCTTACCTCTGAAATTGAAGAGAAATCCCGACAGACCAAGAAAAGAAAGAATAAGAGAACCTAATGAAGTAGAGCTCTCTACTGAAAGGAAGCGATCTTGCACCATTAGATGTAAGAATTGTTTGCAGTTGGGCCATAACAAAAGATCTTGTTAGCATGCACCAGTAGCTTTAAAGGTAATATGAATTTCAAACTTCATTTAATATGTAATACACTGCTATTTACTAATACATATGAATATTAGCTTTACATCACAGTGCAACAGATATAGGTGGTAGAAGGTCGAGGACTGCTAGGCAGCACCACCATCACAACAAGTTGGGGAGACAAGTACCAATTCTCAAAGTGGTTTCCAAAGAGGAAGGAGGTCTAATGCAGGAGTGATTAATTTAAGCCAAGGAAGTACTTCTGCTCAAGGAGTTGGAATATAGTGCCAGTTGAATGCATACAAGTTCTTTAAGGTTTTTTTGCTAAATGTAAAACTGATTTTAACAACTTGCTTGATATAGTATTTTGCCTTTTTGGTGGCTTGATAGAGCAACTTGGGCATATGTCCAAATGTTCATTGTTGTCTTGGGCATATTTTGTGTTCTTTTTGGTGGATGTAAATCATTGGTTTTAGTATATCTTTTTAGCCAATCTATTAATGATCATTGTACCTGATCATTAGATACTAATCTTTATGTACAGTTGATCACTATTACATGAATGTGAAGCAAATGTATTTAACAAAATTTGTTATAAAATTAGCTTTGGTTTTTTATATTATTTTGTACTTCTGTTTTAATTCAAGTGTGATTTTTGCATTGTTCAATAGGGGGAAAATTGTTAATTCAATTATTAACCTAGGGAGTTTTCAGTATATTATTTACCAACAGAGGGTTCGATTTGTTAATTTATATCAAATTAGTTTGAAAAAACATCAGCAATAGAACCATTATGAAGACAAATATGCACACTTAATATACCATTCATTTCTTTTCTTACAAAAACTACATCACTACTTTAGTAATGGCTATACAACCAAAAACTACAAAAAGTACTTCAAGCTTCACTACTGCATTTAGTCCCCAACCTCCTCTAACCACCAACATAAAACCTAAATATTTTTCAATATAACACCCATCATAAATATAAACAAAGAGATAGAAAAACCAACACCATCACTAATAAAGATCTTATAAAACCCAAAGCAAGCTCAACACCCTCCATTTTTCCAAGTAAAATCTTGTTCTCAGCCTTCAATTCTTCAACGTCTTCCTTCAAATCATCAATATCCTCAACATTAACTCTCTCTCTCCGTACCTTGACCTTGAATCCATGCTGTAATTGTTATGACTTGTGGAAAATGATGCAGCAGGAATGCACCATCCAAGAAATGTGCCACACTTGTTATCTTTACAGTAATAGAACAACTTGTTCTTATTTTTTTTAGATTTTAAAATTCTGATGCCAGCTCGTTTCCCACACCTATAATTTTTATTCAAATACCTTCCTTCCCATCCATCATTGTTGGTTGAACCACCAGCCATGTCAAATAAAAACCCTAGCTTTATTTATTTTTTCTTTTTGAGTAAGAAGTTGAAGAAGAAACGAAGTGAATGAAATCACACACCTTCCACATTGTTTAAGTACCATATATTCAAAGGGTAATTTTGTCTTTTCCTTTGGTTTATTTCGATTTGACCTTTTTTTTATGGTTGACTATAAAAAAACCCTTACATAATGATAAACGAGTTTATTTCACCTAATTACAGGGTTGAATAAATGTATTTTTAGAAACTCAGGGATGAAGTTATATAATATGTCAAGCCTCAGGGGGTATATTGCAATTATCCCTAAAACTATTCTTAAAGTCTCATAAGCAAACTTAAACTTTCCAATTAAATTATTCTTCTCAAATTTAAGGTAAAATCATGTCATTCGAGTTGATTGATTCTTAAGTTTGCAGTCACTTTTACCCCTTCATTAGAAGAAAAAAGAAGGTTTGAACTACAGGACCATTGTCTAATTGTTGTTATTAGACAATTGGTACTACACATACTAGCAAGTGATAAATAAAAGGGACAAATATAAAAAAAATACCCTCTAATTTCACACTTTTATAATTTTTGGTCTGATTTTTTTATGACATTAAAATATATGATACTAGTGAATCAACCCGCACTTCATTGCGGGACTATAAAAAATTTTTAATACAAAAGTAAATTTATTTTTATTTATTTGGAATATGAACCCAATTTTATGATTAAAAGAGCTAAGATGACAACTTTTTACAAAGTAATTTTAAATGAATTTATATATCTATCCTAAAATAAAATAGACACAATGCAAATGTACAAAGTAGAAAACAATTAGATTTTATCAAGTCATCAACACTTGGTATGGTAGAAACACCAATTTTTCATAGCTCAACTAAGTTTTTTTTTAAACAAAAATAGCTCAACTAAGTTTCGAGGGCCATGTTTCCATTAATATTTATGTAAAAGTAATAACTAAACACACTAACAATTGTTGCAAGAATATCACACCATTAAAATAAAAGTAGGCTACTAAAAAAAATTTGACAAAATAAAAGAAATCCACTTATAACAAGTTCATGGGCATCATCTTATTTGCACATGACCCATGAAATCCTAGTACCAAGTTTAATTGCCACATCAGCTACCCATTTTTTTATTAGCTTTACCTCGTGCACCATTCTCTCACTCAATTGGTCTAAATTCATTTTCTGTTAGTTTACAATAATTAAAAAGGAAAGATACTGATAACTTGATTTTCGGAACCTTTGAGTCCAGCGGTCAAGCAATCAACGAGGAAGCAAGGTGAGATGTGGGGTTTCCCCCACAAACCCTCCGATGCTTAAGTCAGAGAAAGATTAGAGAGAGAATTCAAAGAGAGAGAGCAATAAGCTAAAGGAATAGAATGAATAGTTGAGGGAGAAGTGAGGAGTATTTATAAAGAGTATAATGCTCAAACCTGAGAGGGATAGGAATCAAGAGCCCCCCCCCACATTTAGTCGGATATTTATGTTCGAAACTTATGAAGTTCAATATATGCAATGACAATAAACTCAGAGTAAAGAGTTATGATGGAGAGATGGAGGATTGCATGTTGATGTTGAAAGGTGAACTGAGGTGACCAGCCTCAGTCACTGAAGGTTGAAATGCTCGGTACCGAGTCTTGGAATTTCGGATGTCTAAATGAAATAAAGAGATGCCAGTTGGACTTTGTATAAATGCTCAATGTTAATACACGTTCTGAGGGATTAACCCACTAGTGTTATTGTAACACGCAGAATGAGACCATCCAGTGTTGGAGTTTTGAGACCTCAGTGTTGGAAAGCGACGTGAGGGTGCTAGTTTCAATATATACTAGACTTTGTGAGATCGCTCGGTGCAATGTAACGACCCGAGGATGCGAGTTTCCATATATACTCGACTTTGTGAGATGCTCGGTGCAATATAGCAACCCAAGGATGTGAGTTTCCATATATACTCGGCTTTATAAGATGCTCGGTGCAATATAGCGACCCGAGATTTAGGATAGCTAGCAGCAAGATGCGTGATTTATAAGTTTCACGCCTTTTGATATGCTTTTGAATTTTGAATTTATGTAACTACTGTGTCTGTTCATTTATTAGAAGAGGAGACATTTCAGTATGCCATGCCACTGAAGAATCGCGTCAGTTGAAAGGACAGTTGTATTGATAACCACGCTGGTAATGACTGTTTATGGCAGGGATATATTATCCCATTTACCCTTGAGAGATGTCTTTTGAGCATTCCCACCTAAGGGTGCCTGATGTCTGGATTCTTCTTTTTGCTTTATAAATAGCTAATTTTGTTGCAAGGAGAAAACCCTTACTGCGTTTTCTCATTCATTTTGCTTCTTTCACTGTATTGTGTGCTCTGCTCGCTCGTCTATCTTTTGTTGCTATTTACTACCAAAATTTCTTGAATTTTCAGGTGAACATTCTTCTATTCTCATTAATATTGCTTTTCTTTTCTTCTTACTTTGTGATGGCTCCACGGGAACAAGTGAAGTTAGATATATTTAAATCCAGAGTGGATGGGAGTATGTTAGTGTGGTATAGGCAAAGATATAGTATTCTAAATGACTTCTTATTGCACACTGTTGAGATAGGTTTTAGGGCTCATGAGCCTTTTACAGATATGGTAAGGATGGTAGTGTATGTGGACCAGTTAGAAGGTGGTCTGCGATTTCCAATGGATCCGTTTGTTAATGCTTTTTTGAATGGGTTTAATATTGCACTTGGGCAACTCTATCCTAATAGCTATAGGATTTTAACAGGGTGCATAGACCTAGTACACAGAGAGAATAGAGAACCGAACTTAGAGATGTTTTGGTTCATGTATAGTTTGAATAAGAAGAAAGGGGAACTGACCTTCTCATTGTCAGCTACTTCAAATAATAGTATTTTTGTTAAGCTTCCGGATTTGCAGAAGTCCTGGAGGCACATATTTTTATGGTTGAACATCCCTCAGATTTTATTAATATCCGGCGGATGTGGGTAGACGAATGCCATAAAGTGAGGTGCCTGCCCAGTCCACCTGAGGAAGACAAACAGTTGGTGCATCGGTTGCACGAAGAAAGCATAACTAAGGGCACATCTACCAAGAATTGCTCTGGTTGA
Organism: Mallotus repandus; assembly: GCA_949671775.1. Classification (NCBI taxonomy): domain Eukaryota; kingdom Viridiplantae; phylum Streptophyta; class Magnoliopsida; order Malpighiales; family Euphorbiaceae; genus Mallotus; species Mallotus repandus. The sequence goes on from CATIWM010367391.1 coordinate 5,668, forward strand.
TACATTCGATGAGTCTATTATGGAGATAGGACTATAACTGGTAATTTTTGAGCTTATGAAGGTATATTTTGACTTCGTCGTTTCATTTTATTTTGTAGATGGTTGATTATTTTACTTTTGCGAATGGAATGAACATTACAGATGACAAGCAATCGGAGTCACTTGGGTTAGATCTAGACATCACAGACTTGACCCAGGAGGAGGGTGATCCTGAGGTTCGTTATAATCTGCCTTCAACAACTGCTGAAGATTTGGTGATGCCTCTAGTGCAGATGGTGGCTACTGAAACCATTGAAGTTTTAAGAAAACGCACTTGGGAGCCAGATCTAGATGAAGAGGAGCTAGTTGAGGGGAGCAGGTTGTTCGTCAAACGTCCTCGGATCCTTGGATGTCCGAACATAAGGAAATTTATCCTCCAGAAGATGAATCCTCCGCGCATCCAAAATGCTCAAGTTCGAGATCAATATGCTGAGTCCTTACATCTTCTAAAGGATATATCACGGTGGATGGACCTGGACAAGGATGAGCTTCCCAATGCTCTGATCTCACAGACACTAGAGGTACCTATCTGAACCTTTAAGTTTGCATTTATTTTGAAGTTTACTGACACTTGATGTTTTCCTTTTTCAGCTAGTACAAGGGTTGTTGCTATGAAAGGACAACCAATACTTCATGAGGGGTGAACTCAGCTCGAAGGAAGAAAAGCTTTATTCCATTGAGCTGGAATATAAAAAGAAGCTTGGTACGGTAAAGCGTGCTCTGGAGATTGTTGAGACTAAGCATGTAAAGGGGAAATCTAAAGTTGAGTTATGCTAGAGAAGGATCCAAGAGTTTGAGCATACCCAGGCCCAGCTGACTAAAAGAATTAAAGAGCAGGATGCCGACCTGGGTGATTTGAAGAAAAAATTGGCTGAAGAGAAGGATGCCCAGAAGGAAGATTTAAAATCTTATCGGGAAATGGTAGCCAGGTTTCTTATGGCCTACAAGTCCAAATCCAGGAGTGTACAACTTGTTCAGTACGAAGATCTAGACTTCTTTGAGCTGGAGAAGTTAACGCCTAATGATCTGGCCAGGATAGCTTTTGAGGCAAAGTCTGCGAAGAAGTCTGCTTTAAAGCGGCAAAAAGACCTAAAGGCTACGGGAAAGAAAGTTACTGCTGCTAAGGGGGTTGAGCGAGCAACTGAGCCTGAAGGTGCTGAAGAGAGATCATCTACTGCTGTTAAAACAATTGAGAGTCAACCTTTTAAGAAACCAAGTTCAGTGTCTGTTGATGTTGAATTACCTTTAGAGTCCGGGGCTAATGTGAATGTTGAATAATTTCTTTTTTTTTTTTTTGAATGTAGAATTGCTTTAAGAATCAATGGAAAGAGTACTTTTATTTCTTTGTTTCTTTATTTGAGTACAATTTCTCTATTGGTAATATTTTCTCCAACTGTCTAAGTTCCAATATCTAAGCAATTCTTTACCTTATAAATTTTGTATCTTGTATGCACCCTTAGTAGTTTTTTCTATAATTTGATAAGGGCCTTCCCAATTGGGTCCGAGTTTACCTGTTCCAGGGTTGCCTTTGGCGATGTCCGCTCTTCTTAGCACCAGGTCTCTGATTTTGAACTATTTTGGCTGAACATATTTATTGTGATATCCAGCGGCTCTTAATTTTTGAGCTTCTGAAATAATGGATGCTTGTTCTCTTCTTTCTTCTAGTAAGTCCAAACATATCTGAGCATTAACACTATTGATCTCCGGGTCTAATTCTCTTATTACTCTATAGTTTAATGACCCGATCTCCACAGGGATCACAACATCCATTCCATAGGCTAATATGAAAGGTGTTTCTCCAGTTGAATTCCTAGGTGTTATTCTGTATGCCCAAATAACATTATTGAGTTCTTCAACCCAGTTTCCTTTCTTTTCATCTAGTCTTCTGTAACCCTTGCATAATGATTTTATTGGTAACTTTCGTCTGCCTATTCATTTGGGGGTGAGCTACTGAGGTGAACCTGAACTTGATGCCCAAGTCTAAACAGAATGTCTTAAATTTTTCATTGTCAAATTGTTTTTCGTTATCTGTGATCAGAGTGTGCGGTATTCTGAACCTGCAAATGATTTCCTTCTAAAAGAAGTATTGTATCTGAGCCTCTATGATGGTTTGAACTGCCTTGACCTCTGCCCACTTGATAAAGTGATCAATGGCTATAATTAAGAACTTCTTTTGTGATATTGAGACTGAAAACGGTCCCAAAATGTCCATCCCCTAAACAGCGAAGGGCCACAGGCTTCTAATGGGATGCTGGATGGTTTGTGATTCAGCCGAGCGAACTGTTGACATTTAGGAAATTTTTGGACAAGTTGTAGTGCATCTTGGGACATAGTTGGCCAATAGTATCCTTAGAGCAATGCCTTTTTGACCAGCTAGCTTTTGGCTTCATGAGCTCCACATATTCCTTCATGGATTTCTCTGAACACATAATTGCCTTCTTTCGGAGATACACATTTTTACCATGGGTGAGACAAAGAACTTCTATAGAGTTCCCCTTTATACATGGAGCAATGTGCAACTTTGAGTCTTAGCTTCCAAGCTTTAAGTTTGTCTTGAGGTAAGGTGCCATGGTTTAAGTATTAAATAATTGTCTTCATCCATTCTGCCATATCCTGATTGTTTATAATTTCCACCTCTTCGATGCTTGGCTTAGTCAGTTCCTCAGTTAGCTCAAACTCATTAAAGGTTTGACCATCTTCTGATGTTGATTTTGCTAATAGGTCTGCTTCCATGTTCTCACTTTTAGAGATCTGCAGCATTTCCCATTGTCCCTCTTCTTGTTCAAACTTCTTCAGGAGCTGTCTCGCTTTCTCGACGTATTTAACCATGTTGGGCTCTCTGACCTTGTATGTCCCTTTTACTTGGTTGACCACTAGTTGAGAGTTAAAGTAGACTTTGAGATTCTTGGCCCTTAACTCATTGGCTAACTTGAGTTTGTAATCAATGCTTCATACTCAGTTGCGTTGTTTGTGGCATTGTACTTAATCTTGACTGCATATTTTATTCTAATCTTATTTGGTCCTAGAAGAATAATTCCAGCTCCAAATCCTTGAGCTCCAGACACTCCTTCAATGTATAGCTTCCATTCCGGATATGGTACTGAAACTGCATCTTCCATTATCATCTTCTGAAAGAAGTCTGTCGGTGCTTGAGCTTTTATCTGTTGGCGAGGCTCATAACTAATGTCGAATTCACTTAGCTGAATTGACCATTGGACCAATCTTCTTGATGTTTTGGGCCTTTGAAGGATTTTTCGCAAGGGGAAGTTGGTTCAGACTATGATTGAATGAGCTTAGATGTATGGACGACCATCATGGCGAGTTTGTCCAATTTGGGATATCGGACTTTCGAGCCTCTGAGGATTTTATGCATATTGTAAATTGGGTTTTGTTGGCTTCCTTCTTATTGAACCAATACTGTGGCAATGGATTCATGTCCGATGGAAAAATACAAATAAAAAACTTCATTTAGAATTGGCCTGTTGAGCAATGGAGGTGATGATAAAAACTTTTTAATTTTTTTAAATGCTGCCTGACATTCATCATTTCACTCAAATAATTTGAAGTTTTTCAGAGCTCGGAATAGGGGTAAACATTTCTTGGCCGAACAGGAGATAAACCTTCCAAGAGCTGTTATCCTGCCATTAAGCTTCTGGAGTTCATTTAATGTCTTAGGGGTTTTCATGTTGAGAATAGCGTCCATCTTTTCCGAATTTGCCTTTATCCCTCTATGTGAAATTATGAATCCTAAGAACTTTTTAGCTTTTACTCCAAAGACACATTTATCTGGGTTGAGCTTGATCCGGTATTGGTTGAGAGTATTAAGAATTTGTTTAAGATCCTTGGCATGTTATTCTGCTTGCTGGCTCTTGATGATAATGTCATCTACATATCTTCCACATTTTTCCCTATTTGACTTTGGAAGACGTGATTCATTAATCTTTAATATGTTGCTCTGACATTTTTCAATCCAAAAGGCATGACCCTATAGCAATAAAGACCCTCATGTGTAATGAAAGATGTTTTCTCTTGGTCTTCCTCTTTCATTGGGATCTGATGGTATCCCTGGGCTGCATCAATAAAGCTATAAAGGCTGTGGTAGACTGTTGAATCTACTAATTGATCAATCGTTGGTAAGGGGTAGCTATCTTTGAGGCATGCCTTATTCAAGTCTGTGTAGTCAACACACATTCTGTACTTCCCATTAGCTTTCTTGACTAGTACCATGTTAGCTACCCACTCCAGATGCTTAACTTCTCTGATAAATCTGACATCTAATAATTTTTTGGTTTCCTCAGCGATTACCTTTTGTCTCTCATGGGCGAACTTCCTCTTTTTTTGAACTACGGGTTTGGCTCCTGATAATGTTCATGTAATGAGAAGCAATCCGAGGATCAACTCCCACAATCTCGGATGCTTGTGAGGCGAAGCTGTTTGAATGCTCGTGCAGAACCTTACTAATTTCTTTGTTGATGTGCTCGTTAAGTTCATCACCGATTCTGACTATTTTTTCTTCAGCTATCTGTAAAGTCTGGACTTGATCAATGGGTTTTGGGTTTGCTCCCTGCTTGTCTGCTTCTAATGCTTCCAAAGGGAATGCTTCCATTTATGGCTTTACTGCCATTTGATAGCATTATTTGGCCATTGACTAATCTCCGTGTATGGTGATTACTCGGTCTTCCAAGGGGATTTTCATAGTTAGATGCCTAATGCTTGTGGCAACATCAATCTCATACAAAATAGGCCGTCCGATGATCCCGCTGTAGGTAAATGGGAGATTTACCACATTGAATAAAGATCTGGTCGCTTTTATATCCTCGGTGTCCCGATTTTTAAATTCTATTTATAGTTCCACCACTCCCATTAGTTGGGTTATTTCTCTACAAAAGCTAGTGATTGAATTTTTTATTACTTTTAAATAAGTGATTGAACCTTCTATGGCCTTGTAGGCGTTCCACGCAAGTGCATTGACATTGCTACCCTCATCTGTTATAAGTCTTTTCACCAAATAATTTTGGATGTATGCACTCATGACCAGGGCATCATTATGGGGATGTTGGACATGTTCCCCATCATCAGGTCCAACTGTGATGGTGGCCTTTGTTTAGGTACTCAGTATTCTTCCCTCCGTGGTCGTTTCACCCTTTTCTCGGCCAGTGTTTCACCTCTAACGATCATGTTAATAACTCCCACTCTTTCATTACAAGCTTTCTTTTTATTTGGGAAATTCTCAGCTCGATCACTCGGATCTTGAGTTCTTGTAAATCTCCCGAGCTTCCCATTTTTGATAAATTATTTGATCGACTGTGCAAGATCTCGGCATGCATCTGTTTTATGCCTAAAACCTCGATGATATTGACAGTATTTGTTTCCATCTGGTGCTCCTCTCTTTGGAGGGGTTAGCTTCCTGGCTGGAGTTATACCTACTATGTTTTCTCTAATCCATATGAGAATTCTTGCCCTGGAAGGATTTAGGGGTGTAAATCCCTCAATTTCTCTTCTGAATCCTTTTGTTGGGTTCTTAAAATTATTTTGGGGAGTTGGATGTCTTCTTTGATTAGTTCTTTCATTCTTTTTGGAAGGAGGCTTTTCATCATCCCTTCGTAGCCTTCTGTCATCATCTATCTTGATTAGTTTGGTAGCCATGGACATGACCTCCGTGAAGGTATGTGGCTCTTTTGTCAAGATCTTGTCTTTAAGCTTTTCTCATCGAGTTTCATTCTTTAGTGCCTCGATAGCCACCTCATCACTTAGGTTGTCGATTTGTATAGCCACCTTATTGAATCTGTCTAAGTAGCTTTTTAACGATTCATTGATTTTCTACCTGCATGTTTGAAGATCATTTATGCTTTTGGCAGGAGGAACATTGGTGATAAATCACGTTATGAACTTCTCAACCAACTCTTCAAAAGATGAAATAGAGTTCTTTAGAAGTTGGTGAAACCACCTCTGGGCAATTTTTGTGAGCGTGCTAGGGAAGACTCGACATAGAATCTCGTTGTTAACATTTTGGAGCATAATTTTTGTTCTGCATGATGACATGTGATTAACTGGATCTCCGGTGCCATCGCACTATTCCAATT
>CATIWM010367393.1:0-21670 GCA_949671775.1 Mallotus repandus
AGTGAGGTGGGGGTGGAGGGGGTGAGGGGGATGGGGTGGGGATGGTGGAGTGGAGGGGGTGGGGGTGGTGGTGCAGGTGGTGGTGGTTGTGGTGGTGGTGCAGGTGGTGGTGATAGTGGAGGTTGCAATGGTAATGGTGGCTGAGAATGTTGTAGTCAATGTTAAAAGAAAAATTTAGAAAACATCTTTTATTAGTTTTCTAAAGTCTTTTATAATTTGAAAAATTTGAAAAATAGTTTTCTAAAGTTAGAAAATATAATGACTAAATAACAATTTCTATTTTCCAGTTTTCTTGGAAAAATTTTATGGAAAACATGCCTTGTTTTCTAAAACTAAACAGGCCCTTAGTTTTTCCTTTTTGTTTTTTTTCCTGAATAATCTTTAATATTTTGCATAATTCTATTTTTCCATCTTTTTGTCTGTATTCTATTTTGACTTGTTGCCATTCACATTCTTGTTACCGATTACATTCAACTTTTTGATTGCATTTTGCAGGTTGAAAGCTTTATTTTGAGTATCATATCAATGCTTTCCAGTCCTAATGATGAGTTTCCTGCTAATGTTGATACTGCAGTATGTCTATGATTTAATTTATATTTGTTAAATATGCCACTTCACAATTCTTTTGGGGCTTGCCCTTCTTCTGAAAATTGACTGTGAATTTAAAATTCTAGGACTTCAGAACATCCTGTTATTTTTTCAATACATTAGGATGGGGGATTTAGAATCCTCTTTGTTCTTTATAGTATGAAGTGCCTAGATCTTAATTTAGATTTGAACTTTATTTCTTAAGCGAAGTTGTGGTTTAACTTAATAGTATCAGGTCTGTATTTTAGTACAAAATTGACCATTGGAAATGTCATCTGCTATTGGTATTGGTAAACTAGTGTGATTATTGCTGAACCTCTAATGTTGTTCCCATCACTACCACCATTGCTCTAATCAGACCACTGAACCACCAGATTTTAGTAGTCATTGCTGCTATGACTGCCAAAACCATTTATCTCATTGGTGATGAATTGTTAGTGTCACTGCCTATAAACCACCATGTCCCTGGCACCAATGCCCAGATAAGTGAAAAAAAAAAAGCATAGTTTGATAGTTGAAAAAATTCTTATGATTCAAAAAGTTGGACATACTCAATTTCTAGAATATGGTTGCTTCTTGTTCATTCTCATATCTTTTCCATGGTTAAGTTGCATTAACCATGTTATTTTATGTCCCAACACATTGTATGCTTCACAATTTCGTGCAGCCACTGTTAACATTACTTAATGCTTTTAGTAGTTTTTTGGTCACAAGCTTTACTCCCTCATTGTAAACATTGTTTGGATTATTATATGTTTGTGGAAATAATAGAGAGAAAGCAAGGAGAAGTTCAGGAAGAAAGTGAGCCAATGTGTGAGAAAATCATAAGAAATGTTATGATCCAATATATAATGCTGCATTTTGCTACCCCCGAATGGCTGAAATCAAAGGAGGAAGTGGAGGGTATCAAAACATATATGCTAAACAATGTAACATTCTATTTTAATTTTCATTATCAATCCCATTATAACTTCCATCCTTTTTGCACATCTTTGCTAGTAATCACTAGAATGAAAATTTTATATGGTTTCTTCAAATTTTGATGTTTTTAGTTTACATTTAGCAATAGTAGTATTCTTCAAGTCATCTTGATGCTATGGTCTTTTTACAGCTACTAAATCAACAAACCTCGCATAGTCAATTTACTATAATCTAAACCAATATCAATAGAATTGATGGCAATGCAGGTAGTGTACGAGTGATATATGCATATTCTTATTATAATCAGTGCTGTGACTAGGAAAATATTGAGCAGAAACATGCCCAAGCTGTACATCTCCAAAGGGCAAAAGGTAGTCATATATCATGGTGAGGCAGGCACAATTCTTGTGCAATTTCATGAAAGCATAAGCCCGCAAGCTTAAAAGGATTTAAAAAAAAAAAAAGAACTGAAGCAATAAATGCTCACACTAGCAAATAATTTTATGATTTTTATGAGGGAAACAAGGTTAAACAGATGAAAAGACGGACATAGCAAATTGTACTTTTTTTTTTGAAGCAAAATGAAACTTTCATTACTGAATATCATGGAACAAAGCTTAAACAATAAAAGGAGGGACTTGAAACCACTCCCTGAAGCCTGGCACAGAATTCGCGCCCCTAGCAAGCAAATGGGCAACCGAATTCGCAGACCTGCATACAAATCGAACCTGCAATTTGCCAAAATGGCTTAATAATTGCTTACAATCATCCAAAATAAGGCTAAAACAGGACTGTCCTACATTGCTACGAATGTTTTCAACAACTTGTTTAGAGTCAGTCTCCACGACTATATTATCCATAGCCAATTTCTTTAGCCAGCTCAAGGCCTCTCTCAGCTCTCTAGGCATAAAACAACCTACAAGCTTCTGCTGAAAGGTAGCTTTCATAACTCAATTCTCATCCCTCACTATGCAACCAACACCCATACAATTATTAGAAGAGCAAGTAGTTGCATCAATATTAGCTTTCAGCCATCCCTTACAAGGCTTACTCCACTTCATATCACCCTCGGAAATAAGCAGGTGGGACTTAGAAATATCAGCAAAAGAAGATTAAATCCGCTGCCATTGAAACAAAAGGTGACCAGCAGAATTTACAATAGCGCCTATGGAGCGAGCTTTATGATTTCAAACCACACTATTACGATTTTGTCAAAGTTGCCAAGCAACAATTGCCACAATACAGCTATCCTTCGAAAAATTTACGCTAAACATTTCTGCCAGCCAATTTATAAAGGACATACCTAAAATCAATCTACCAATAACAACTTGCCTCCAACTTGCTTGAGCTACTGGACACGTGACCATAATATGCATTATAGATTCCTCATCATTCAAACACACAGGGCAAACCTGAGGAACAACAACACCTTTGATACATAGCAAATTGGTAGTCGATAAACAATTCTTACAGGCTCTCCAAATGAAATTTCTTCGTGACTGCCTGACGTCGCTCATGAGAATTTGATCTCCTGGTTACTTTGGTTGACTTTCCTTGGAACTTTGAGATTCCAAATCCGACGCCAAATAACAAAATCATCAAGTTGCAACTCACCAGTTAGAAGTCTGTAGCAGCTCTTAACTGTGAAATTACCACTAGGCTCTTTAAACCATATCAGTTCATCTCTGTTATTTTGGGTACTAAGAGGAATTTTGAGAACAAAATTCTTGTCTCTTTCATTGAGAATATCATTTAAAACATCCTCATCCCATCTTCTACCATCCATTGTCATGAGCTCAAACACTGAAATTTCTTCCAAACCTCGCTTCACCTCCGAAGTAACTTTGGGTTGCACCTCAACCGGAAGCCAAGCATCATTCCAAATAGACACATCCAAACCATTTCCAATACATAATCTAGATCCTCTAATCAAAATCTCCCTCATAGCCCAAATACTGTGCCAAACAAAGCTTGGGTTATAACCCAACTTAGACTCTAAAAAACTTGAAGAGGGAAAGTATTTAGCTTTAAAAAAGTGAGAAACAAGTAGATTCAGAAATTTTAAAAAATGCCAAGCTTGTTTACTGAGCATGGCTAAATTAAAATCCCTAAGCTTCTTAAAACCCATGTCGCCACCTTTCTTAGGAATGCAAAGATGATCCTAAGAAAACCACCTTATCCCTTTGGCATTAGAATTACTTCCTCTCCACCAAAACCCTTTCATCATCCGCTCTATATCATCACAAATGTCCTTTGGAAAAAGAAAGACATTCATGGAAAAATTAGGAATAGCTTATGTTACTGTTTTTAGCAAAATTTCTTTACCAGCCCTGCTAAGAAATTTATTATGCCATCCCTGAAGCGTTTGCCAAACTCGGTCCTTAATGTACCCCATCACCTCCTTTTTGCTCCGGCCAACAAGAGAAGGAAGGCCTAGATATTTGCCTTGATCTAGAGTCTGAGAAACATTCAACACAAAACAAATGGAAATTCGCAAAGTAGCATCAACATTAGCACTAAAAAGGATATTAGATTTTTGAAAGTTGACAATCTGACCAGAAGCTTCCTCATATAAAAGAAGAATATCCTTTATAACTCAACTCTCTTGCTCAGTAGCTTGAAAAAGTAGATAACAATCATCAGCGAAGAAAAGATGAGTTATTCGAGGACCTCCCCTACTCACTTGAAAACCATGGATCAAACCTTGACTTTCTCTTTTGTGAATCAAATAGCTCAAGCCTTCAGCACATAAGATGAAGAGATAAGGACTAAACGGATCACCTTAACGAAGGCCACGCTCAAGAATAATAGGGCCAACATCGCCAAACTCAACAATAATTTTATATCTGACTATCCAAACACATACCATGATCAAATGAACCCATGCTTCACAAAAACCAAAATGACGCACCATCTCCTGAAGAAAAAACCATTCAATACGGTCATAGGCCTTGCTCATGTCAATCTTCAAAACAGATGTGCCAACCTTGCCCTGCCTCTTCTTTTTCAAATAGTGAGTAATTTCAAAGGCAATCAAAATATTGTCAGTGATTAGCCTTTCAGCAACAAAAGCACTTTGAGTTTCAGATATCAGACTAGGAAGAATCTTCTTCATTCTATTTGTCAACACTTTAGACAAAATCTTATAGATAACATTGCACAAAGATATTGGCTGAAGATCTGAAATAAACTCAGGATACTTCTTTTTAGGAATGAGAGCAGTAAAGGTGTCATTTATCCCCTCAGGCATAGAACAAGAACAAAACCCAACAACATCTTCACTAATAATGGACCATAATTTCTGGAAAAACATGAGGCTTATACCATTCGGACCTGGGGACTTGTCCGGAAACATACTAAAAATAGCAGCCTGCACCTCATCAGGCTCAATAGAAGCCATAAGATCTTGATTTCGCTCAGCAAAAATAAGAGACAGAATACAATCAAGACTATCATTGGTAGAGCTACCACTAGAAGAAAAAAGCCTATTGAAATAATTAGAAATAATATCATTAAGATCACCATTACTGTAATGCCAATTGTCGTCATCTCCTTTAAGCTTAGAAACCCGATTATGCTTCTTACGAGAAGAAGCATAAAAATGAAAGAAATGAGTGTTCAAATCCCCATCCTTCAACCACTGTTGCTTTGCCCATTGTTTCCAATAGAGTTGCCATTGAAATAGTGCATCTACATACTGTTGATTAACTAAATCAAATTCTACCACTCCCACAGAGTCTCGTCAGACCTGAAGTAGCTTAAAGTGAGATTTCAGCGATTTGATTTTCTGATCTAGCTCCTTAACATAATCACCACCCCAGTTGAGAAACAAGCTCTCACAAGCAGCAATCTTGGCCTGAATGGAAAAATCCTGATAATCACTCCAGTATTTGGCTACTAGATCAGAACACCCCTACTATTTAACCCACACATTTTCAAATCGAAACCTAGTGGCACGAGAAACAACTTTAGCAAGACAAAGATTGAGTAATATAGGCAAGTGATCTGAAGAGGTTACCTCTAGAGAACAAACTTTAGCGTTTGAAAACATATTAATCCAATTAGAGTTTGCCAAAGCCCTATCAAGGCGTTCTTCAACCCATTTTGTGGTGCCTCTGGATCTTTCCCAAGTGTAACCATAACTGTCCTTCCCTAAATCACACAACCCATAATCTTCTATAGTAGCCTAAAAACCCCTAATTAACCATTGAGGGTGAGGAACATTGCCTCTTTTTTCAGAAGTCACAAGAATATCATTAAAGTCTCCCATGATAACCCATGAAAGAGAGGATAGAGAAGAAAGGTGGTGAAGATGGTTCCAAGATTGGCTACGGTGAATCCTAGTGGGATGCCCATAAGAACCTATATAACGCCACACACCAACACCAGTAATATACACTTTAACATCAATAAAATGATTAGAATGGCCTAAGATGGTCACTATACCTATTTCTTTCCACAAAAGGGCTAGACCTCCACTATGACCTTCCTTCTCAACCACAAGAAGCCCATCATAGCCCAATAATCTTTTAACATATTCTAAATGATTAATAGAAGCAATAGTTTTAACAAGAAAAATTAACTGAGGATGCTTTTGTTGGACAATGTCTTGTAAAGTCTGAATTGCTCGTGGGTTGCCCAACCCACGACAATTCCAAGCTAAGAAATTCATGATGACTGGCAGGCCTAGGAACCAGGACTCACCAATAGCTCATTTTTTGGATTAGGAGAATCAGTAGTAGATGGGCTAGGCCCATTAGCTTCCACTTCCATTGAAACTTCCTCATCCTGTCTAGGCCTTTTAGGGCAAACAATAACAACACTAGTATCTTCAGTTTCTTTTCCCGTCACCACAGAATCTGCCATAATTTGCTCACCTTCCTTTATAACTATACCACCATGCTTGCCAAAACTCGACCCCTGATTTTGCACCACACCTCCCCCATCAACACCATTACCCTTATTCTTCAGAGCAATTTAGGGACTTTCCATTTCAATTACCATAGCATCTCGATTTGGCTAAGTTGACTCACTGAGTTTTGTCGGAGGAGTAAAGCAACCACCGTTCACCTATATTCTTTCTTCCCCTACCCATAACTACAATCATCCACTCACCGTACAAACGTTAAAGTTGTCCATCTAGCGAGGCATACAACAACTCACAAACACTGTCAACATGAAGCAAAAATGGCATATACGCTCATACTTAAAGTCCACCCAACACCAATCCCCACTAGCCTTTTTGAGTTTCATCTGTCTCTTCAACAGTTTCCTAGAATAAATAGATACACGAATGCGCATATAGTTGCGCCATGTACCAAAGAAATTGTTCGAGTCAGCTTTAATGAAATCACCTACATAACTTCTTATTTGTCTTAAAACTCTCTCAGACATGTAACCTATAGGAAGGCTAAAAACCTACAGCCAGATGTCAACCATAAAGAGAGAAACCTATGAAGGGTGTTCATGCTCTTTCAGCCTCTTTGTGATCAAAATGTTTTGATCAAATGTCTAAGGACCTCCATCAATCACACAAGCAATATCTAATTCATGAAAGAACTGAAATTGATAAAGTTTCGAGTTAATCTCCTTGACAATCATACCACGTACCGGCCTCTACAGCGCTACAAATGTATTCTTCAACACCACAAAATTCACAGTTTTGTTTGCAACAAATCGCCTAACTAAGCTCCAGCAAAAATCCTCTTGAATTATTGCATTTTCTTCTTCTTCAACAAACTCACCCTCTTCCTCATGTTCAATAACTGAGAGAGACGCACAGTCCTTTGCAAGTTATTCCATGGTATTTACTGAACTGTTGGGGTCCATACTGGATGAATACAAGAAAGTACAGTCAAAACCACTAGCAAATAAACAGAAGAAAGATGATCAACCAACTAAAGACAAACATACACTTTTTAACGGATACAAAAAAATAAACTTGTTATTGAAAATAAGGTAGACTATACTTGTCAGAGGACAAGAGAAAACTAGCAAATTGTACTTAAGCAAAATAATTTCACTTCTAATTCAAAAATAATAGTACTTAAGTAAAAATTAAGAATTTAAATAATTACAAAATTTATTTGGTCAACAAACTCTTAGATTAATATAATTAAAGAATAGATGTAAGGATTTAGTTTGGAATGTGAATTTGATTTTCCATTTCTTTATAAAGTTAAAAGAAATGGAAAATTGAATTGTCTATTATTATAATTCTTTTGAAATGGATTAAGAACGGTGTATTTAATGAAGATTTTATTAATAAGGATGTATTTAATTAAATATTTTTAAAGACATTCATAAACTTTTTTTTAAGTGAATAATTTTTGTAAAGTTTATAAACTTCTAATGACTTTTATAGAATTTATGTTCATAGTCTTTTTATTTTGAAGACATTTATAAAGTTTTAGGATTATTATCCCTTTTGGTCACTTAACTTTAGCTATTTTTTCAAAATGGTAATTTTAACTTCAACTTGTATCATGTTAGTCACCAAAATTTTATTTTTGTTTCACGTGTGGTTTGTTTTTAATTTTTTATTCCTTAAAGCTGTATAATATACCAACATAGTCCATATCTAAAAATATTTTACAAATAACTCCATATGTACTATAAAAAATAAAAATAAAAATAAAATATTATTTATATTTTTTGGTTATCTCATGCCTTGTATTATTGAAAATATTGTTCAATATCTTTATTTATTTGATTGGTCTAATATGAAAAGTTTAAAAATTTAAGACAAAAATTATTTGAAGTTGATTAGGAAGAATTTAATGTTCATTTAGAATACTATGATCAATATTATAACTGTGTGGAATATAATAGTAAGTTGTATATTATTGATATAATTATTGTATTGTAGGCGGCGGGGTTCAGCGCACGCCTAAGTATTTTGCTACCACAACACTGTGTGGGCTCAAGGCCTACTAGAAAATACGACAAGGGCTTATAGCCCAAGTCGAGATGGGAGTCACTACCCGAATAAGACCCGAGACATACTTTACAGCAACTGGATCCCACAGAGGGCCCCCAGCAACCATCTTCAAACATTAGGTTCATAAACTAGGTATGGATTTTTGAATGCTCACTCAATCTTGTGGTTGGCCTCTGTTTTTGTTTTATGTTTTATTATTTTTAATCATTTAATTATTTTTTATTTACATGCAAATTGCAATTGTCTCCAAATAATTTTAAAATTTTACAATTAAGCCTGGGTTTGGATTTAATTCCAATTACATGCAATTTTGGTGTGATCCACAACATTCACAATTAAATCAACAACATAAGATAAAAATAAATTAAAGTGCGCATGCAAAGAAATGGGGGAGGAGAAAAGATTACAACCTTTTCCACACACAAAATAAATAAATAAATAGAAATCAACTAAACTAAAATGCACACACAAAGAAAGGGAGGAGGAGAAAAGATTTACACCCTTTTCTCATGCAAGATAATAGAAAATAAAATAAAAATAAAAAATTTAAAACTAAAGTAAACTGAATAGTGACCAAATTGTCACTTAAATATATCAACCCTAAAAATTCAATTAATTAGCCCCATAAATAAAAAAATCTACAAAAGAAACCACAAAGATAATTTCTTAAAAATAAAATAGAATGAAATAATTACACCTAATTTAACTATAAAATTAATAAACAAAATAAATACAATAAAATAAATAAATAACTCACTAATATGGTAATTAAACAAAGAAGATATAAAGATCAACAATCTATTTTTACTTTAAAATGAAAGATAGCTTGCAAAAGTTAAGCTAACTATCTAAAATATATCAAGACTAAATTAAATAACATGAATGATTATCAAATGAAATGAACTTTTAATCATGGCATAATTCAAACGAGCATAAATAAAAGTTAACTTTAATAATAAACAAACCAAAATACTAAGGTATATTCAATAATATACAAAAAATTGAAAACATACGTAGAATAATGCAGAAATTATACAATGATAAAAGCGTATCGTAGCGCCTTATCACAATTAGGCGTTGCCTGAGTACAATAGGGCGTTGCCTTATTGTATAAGCGACGCTTCATTACATTGGTATACCAACTCCTACTTTTCAAAATTGATTTTTTAGAAGGAGAATAAAGATAATTTGAAGCAGTAATGATTTTGAATCAAAGGATCACAGAAACCATGCACATAAACAACCTAACTACACTTAAAACACAATTAAAATAATTCCACTTGAAAATTGAAACTAAATAAAAAAAAAAAAAAGAATAATGGGAATTACTGTATTTGAAGCTCAAGTCATAGTTCCTATCTTAGCCCTTAGAAGTTTTAGAATGATTACTAATGAGCCTCAGATAGTATAAAGACCAGCAGCCTTCGTTCCTTGTTCTCCCTAGCAAGTTTCATTTCCTCCTTTTTCCCTTGGCTCCCTTGTTTGCCTTCTTTTTTTTTTCTTTTTTAAAACTCTCTTTTCTTTTCTATTGCAACTCTCTCTCTATCTTGTCTCAGCACCCCCTCCTTTTTTTAGCTCCCTCTATCTTTTATGTTTTTTCTTCATTTTTTCCTTTTCTCTCTAATTTGTTCCCTCTTTATTTCTTTTAATTTTTTTCAGTTTAGAAAGTCTCTCTCTCTTCTCCCACATTCTCCACCATATTAGTAATGTCTTCCCCCATTGACAGACAAAGAAAATTGCATTAAAACGTAATTTTCTCCGTTATTTTAAAAATAGCTCAGTGTCGCTAAGGCATCATCTCATCACTAAGGCGAGCCTTAGTGCTGTTGCCTCAATGAGGCCCATTAGTCTATAGGCCCATTTGGAGAGAAAAAGATTGGGTTTTACACAATGAGACTCATTTTACTTATTTTTCATCATTGGGCCTTCGTTCTTAGGTCGGTCAAGTCATGTGTCAACATGTATATTTTGATCATCTCCTTGGATTTGAATAAATTGTAAACTGAATGGGAAACCAAATAGAAAGTTCGAATTTCAATAATCCATCAGGATTAACTTCATTCAACAATGTGCAGATTAAAGTGATTTTAGATCTCGCGATACTAGTCCTTGAATAGCTCTTTGTTTTCACCTAAATGAGAGCAGACTCACCCTAAGTGGTGTTAGAGTCCTAAAAAGTAGAATTTTAAACTCTTTAAAATTTGTGGACTAAATTCAAAAATGAAAAGTTAGAGGACTAAAAATCTATCGAAGGTACCATTTTGAAATAAAATAGAAACCATTTAGGATATAAACCCTAGACTTTTATAGATTGAGCAATTTTTATTTTGAAGACAATACCCCAACTATGAAGAACCAAATCAAATTCTGTCAAGTTAAAAATAACAACCATAAAAATTTTATTTCTTCTTCACAAAAAATCTAATTAACTCTTATAACAAAACTAAAAAATATTAAAAAAAATCTAATGTTCATTATTATTCAATCACAAACAACAAACCTTCATAGAAAAAACAAATAAAAATCTATAACAATCAAGAAGAGAATCGACACAAAAACACCATAGAGTTGACCATTAGCATACAATTTATATCAGCAATTTATCCCAAAAAAAATATAGATTGAAGAATTGCTAGATTGTTTAAGGTCTCTTCAAGGTCGCGTTTTTCTTCTTCTTTTTTCTCTCATAAGATTACACTTTTATACCTAGAATAAAAAAATTGTTAAAATCTTGAAAGGGGTGAAAAAAAATATTTTAAGTTTTGTATCTATGTCATCACATAAAAATTATGTAAAAGTATCTATAAAATTAATGATTTTTTAAATATTATTTTATTTTTATAGACTCAATTAAAATTATAATTAAATATCTTCCTAACGCTTACAAACTTTTTTAAGTATTTAGAGATCATAATTTGAATACCTCTTTCTTTTTTAGAATTCTTAAAAGTTCTAACTGTAACACCATATAATTTTTAAAATTAATTAAAAATTTTTAAAATTTTAATTAAATTCACCATGTTAAAAATTCGATCTTTTGTCTCTTTTTCATTAAAAAAATTAAAGCTAAAAAATTTTAGTGATTTTTTTAAATTTTCTATATATATAGTTTTGGCAAAAGGACAAAAATAAATCTAAGAAAAAGTCTTTTAAGTCCTCAAACCACCACAATTCCTGCTTTCCTGTCTGGCTGCTTGATACTCTCTCCTTTTCTCTCTTTTTTTTTTTTTAACTTTCTCTCAACAGAAGAAAATTAAAGAAAACACTTTCTCAGCATTCAAACACACCCACCCTCACACACACTTAAAATTCTTTTTTTCTTCTTTCACATTTCTTTTATTTTCCTCATGAAAATCTTGCCATGCCATATCCATTTCCCGTGACTTCTTCAAATCCTCCACTCTCTTCTAATCTCATCCTCCTCCTACTTCTCCTGCTTCTGCAAACCCTAATCTCATGACTAATTCTCTACTTCATCGCCATCATCAACAATCATCATCTTCTTCATCACCATGCGGTCTCCACAGTCCCTTCGTAACGGCGAAACTCCATCTCCTTCAGCTCACCCGCGAATCCCAACTCCTTACTTCCACTCCACCGTTTCCGTCCAAAAACTGAAACGTTTCAACTTGCTTATTCTCGTTTTCCGTCTCTCCACTTTCTGCTTCTCCATAGCTTCTTCTGTTTTCATGCTCACTAACTCTCGAGGCTCCGATTCTCCTCGTTGGTACGATTTCGACGCTTTCAGGTACCAAAATCCCAGATTTCAAATTTTAAATTCTTCTATTTCCGCTATTAATTAATTAATTAATTAATTTTTTAATAGATACGTTTTCGCGGCGAATGCAATCGTCGCTATATACTCTCTTTTCGAAATGGGGGCCTCCGTTTGGGAAATTTCAAGAGGCGCCACCGTCTTCCCTGAAATTCTGCAAGTCTGGTTCGATTTCGGTCATGATCAGGTCAAATTACGACTAAAGAAGAAACGTTTCTTACATTTTGAGGTTTCTACAGAGATTTAACGGCTGTATTTTTTTTTTTTTTTTTGCGGTTGTTTAGGTGTTTGCGTACCTGCTATTATCGGCGGACTCAGCGGCGACGGCGCTGGCCAAGACGTTGAAGGGCGGAGACACGTGTACAGCTAATAATGCGTTCTGTGTGCAATCGTTTATTGCTATAGCGTTAGGTTTCGCCGGGTTTCTGTTCTTAGGGTTATCGGCTTTGCTTTCGGGTTTTCGAGTTGTTTGCTTTTTAATTAACGGCTCTCGTTTTTACGTTTGAGATTTTGAGTGTTAGCAAGCGAGTGAAACTGTGAAAGACAAACAGAGCGATAGGTTTTTTTTTTTTTTAAACCGTGTGAAAGTACTGAGATTGATACGGTATGACTGTGTGTCGTATTGTTTATGTGGAATTTACATTTTAGGATTGTTGTAAATGAGGTTTCTTCTGCATTCTTTGTGTAATTTTACTTATTTTGTTAACTAATTAATTAGCTGCAAGCTTTTAAGATTTTGAAAAATATTAATTTGAGGTCTTGCAATTTCTTCTTTTTTTTTTTCAATTTGGGGAATGGAAATTTCCTTAGTGATGCATGATAATTTAGTTTCTATTTTTAGATCCACCCATCATAATGGTAGTACTTTTATATGCATAATCATGACAAGGACTTGTTAACCTCCTAATTGTCCAATGATATGAACGATAAGGTTGACAAATAGAGATTTTAGCACATTCAGGCACTTCAAAAAACGTTTTTAAATGGAATGGAAGCCATTCTATTTCTTCCTCCTCTTCGTGCTACTTGCAGTATTGGGGCAGATTTCATCAACGGCAAAGCCATTAGAGATGCCAGCAACATGATTATTGTGGTAATAATTCACAGCACTTGCAAAGGTAGCCAATTAACAGCAAGAGAAAAAGCAACCCCAGTCTACAAATACAAGATGCTAATTGTCAGGATAAATATTGCAATATAAATACCATGGGCAGTATAGATGTTTGCAATATAAATACTATGGGCAGTGATAGACGCAAAATATATCATGACTCGTATTCATATTACAATAAGGATTAGAGATTCATTATATGTATAAAAACGTTTTTCTTTTTCAATACTTTTTCATTTCTTTTTTTTTAATGCTTCTTCATTTCTTTTTTTCTGCTTTTTTAACACTTCTTCATTCCTTTCTCTGCAGCTACAGTATAGCCCTCACAAATCCTGATTCGACTTTCTCTTCTTATTTAATTTCATCCAGATCTATCTATCTTTCTTCTTCTTCCATCGATCACCATGGCTACCACTTCAAAACTTGCAAATCCAACGCTTTTTTTTTTTTTTTGCCTCCTCCTCCTCCTTCTCTAGCTTTTTTTTTTATAAGAACCGTTTATTTTAATAAATAGACAAAAAAAATAAGATTTTATTGTTAGTTTCAAGTTTTAAGATCAAAATTATAGTTTTTGATCTTGTTTAAGCATCTCCAAGATAAGGGCCTGTTTTTATTCAAGATCTCTTTACTGGTTTTTTTTTTTTTTTGGTTGTTTCTTAAATTCAAGACCAAGAACCAAAAAGAAGAAGAACAAGCCCTTATCTTGTTGAAAGGTAAAAGAAAGAGAAAAATGTAGAGGGTGCGCATTATGTTTGTTTTGTTTGCTTTCGTGTTATTGATTTGAGATTTATTTGTTATTTATTAAAAAGTATAATTGCAAGTAAATCTGTAGTTAAGGTCAATGAGCCTGTAGATAGAAGTCGATGAACATACAAGTGAAGGTCAATGAACCTTCTACAGCTTCATTGATATTCACTTGTATGTTCACTGAGGATTAAATGAAGATCAATAAACCTGCTACAGATTCATTGACCTTTACCTGCAAGTTTATTTGATTTTCAATGAACGTGCAGATGAAAATCAACGAACCTCTAAAAAAAATGATTTGATGCAAAAAAAACAAAAAAACATGTTCTTTATCCTGTATTTGTAATGACCATTAATCCATATTGAATATAAACATGAGTGATAGATATCTCTATCCACGACGTCTATATTGACATTACAAGCAGTAACAATTACTTCTTTGCCCTTTTATTTTTTTGAAAATTTAATTTTTTTTGAAATCTAAAATCTTAATTGTACATGGATGAATCCATCATATAAGAATTTATACATCCGTACCATGAATAAGAATTCCTACATCCGTACCATGTAAATTTTTACCGTAATTATTTCACGCCCCGCGATGCTCTGTAGCATCGCGGGCTGCAACAATAAATCTTTTCACAAATACCGTATGGTAATAAAGAATGATATGATCCGTCCGAACGGTGTAACCTCGACATGCTAATTAAAATATTCAATGATGATAACTATAGATCATTCAAACAATAAAGATAACAATCAGGGCATCTACTGAGGACTGAAATTTCCATTACAACCCATCATGCTAACAAAATTGACATTACAAGCACTTTCCTCAGTTTCCTTCATATTTTGGGTCAGCCACTACATAATGGTAAGCAATCACCAAAACGAATACAAAAATGCCAAGAAAATTGGCGAAAAATCCCAAATCTTGATCATCAAACATCTGCAAAAGCAAAAACAAAAGCCACATTTATCAATAATCATGGCCATAAAATCATAAATCAGTAAATTCAACCGTAACATCCAAAACAAGTAATTGCATTGTAATTGCCTATGCTTACAGATCAAAACCTCAAGAGAATACGAACTCAGTACCTTCTTGTAAATATTCAGTTCAATTCTTGCTCAACTAGAACTTATTCAATACACAAAAGCCAGAATCTATTATTGCAAGTTATTTCTTCAAGGTTGTAAACACTAAGCAGATCTATTAATGGTCATATTGCAACATCTTCAAAATACTAAAAGTTCATGCACATATATAATGAATGCAACTTAATTACTGCAAAACCTATAATCTTATTCTAAAGCAATCCCATCAGTAATTCTATTATCTTAAATATGATTAGAGGCTCAGACCAAACACTACAAGATACAGATCGATAAATTATGAAAATTATACCCAACGTTTCATGAGCAAACTCGGCATCGCAGTGAAGGAAGGGGCCACAATGCAAAAACTATTTATAATCTTTCAGAAACACACAGCAGAAGCGTACTTCTTTCAAGGCGAGCTATATAGAAACTTTTAAGCATCAAGAAAACATCTTTGGGAGCCAAAGTAAGCAATTATAACAGAAAATAGCTAATCTAAATTCACAAGAGCAAACCCTTCAGAGCTAGTGCAGATATAGTCAAATTCAATAATCTAGCCTCAAAGTTATGTATATATGCACATATGTTTGGCAAGCACAGAAGCATACTTCTTTCAAGGCGAGCTATATAGAAACTTTTAAGTGTCGGAATCAAGAAAACATGTTCAGAAGCCAAAGTAAGCAATTATAACAGAAAATAGCTAATCTAAATTCACATGTGCAATCCCTTTAGAGCTAGTGCAGATATAGTCAAATTCAATAATCTAACCTCAAAGTTATGTATATATGCATACATGTTTGGCAAGCATTCTCAATATAAGCTACATTATCAACCTGACACCATGTATATATGTATGTATTAGCAATGAAAAATTTTATTAAAAAAATGGTAAGCGATCGCAGTGGGATTCGAACCCACGACCTTTAGATCCGGAGTCTAACGCGATATCCACTCCGCTATGCGATCGACTATGCCAATTAACGATGAAAATTCCATAAATTCGTCTACTCTAAGCATTGAATTGAACCAAAATCAAGCAACAAAAACCGAATCAAAAGACCAACAAATCAAAGAGTTAAAAAAAATAATAGATCTGTGAATCTGTGATCCTATCAGTTGATACGATCTCAGTGATTAGGACCAAATGAACAGAGGAAAGAGAGGAAGAACCGTTATCGGTACCTTGGTTGCTCTTTAGATTGATTTGGCGACGAGAAGGAGAGGACAAAGGAATCGGTAGATCTCAGTAACGACAGCGAGAGCAGCGAGCGTGAGCGTGGCTTCTCCGCTACGATTTTTCTGTTGTTTGCGATCTCAACGTTGAAACATTTTTTATTTTTTTTAACTATTTCGCCGACTGGTCTTGTCCTTGCTTTAGACCTTTTGTTTTGAGTGAGCGAATTGGGCCAGTTTGATGATGGACCACATTACTGAGCCCAATCCAATGTTGTTGAAATAAAATTGGATTGGGCTTTGCACGTGATATAGGTTTAGTATCATGGAGACAGAAAAAGGGTCAATTAATTAGAGGAAATTTCGGATGTAATGTAAATTATATCATAAAAGTAATATATCTCAAAAAATTTAAAAATTATATGCTTATAAAAAGAAAAAAACAGAATTTAACAATTAAAATTAAAATTTTATAGAATCGATATGTTCAAAAAAAAATTTGTAATATAAATTATATCATAAATGTAATATATCCAAAAAACTTTAAAGATTATACGCATTTTCATGAAAATATAAAAAGTAATAACAGATTGTGGCTGCTGGGATTCGAGCCCAGGTCTCTACGGCCACAACGTAGAATTCTGACCACTAAACTACAGCCACAAGGTGACAGTTTTCTGATATTTTATTTACTAGTATATGATATATTATAATTTCAGCACATCCTTACAAAATTATTATATTTTTGTGAATTAGTGCCGTCTTGTTCCTAATTTAGTGTGTATTTTGTATAATTTATAAAAAATTAATTAAGATTTTTATTCTAATAATTAATTCACATTTTTTTCCTCTAAATTAGGTATCTTAAATTTGAAGGTAAGCAAACATTTTTTGTGTGAATTGATTGAATATAAGATGTGAAATATATGTGTGTTGTTCTTAACCAACACCTCACAAGAATTTGCTGCCAAGTTAAAACTAGTTTGTTATTTATGAAAGGGAGAAATAGAAAAAGAAAAGGAAGAAATTAAACTAGAAATAAACCATAAATTTTAGAATTGTGACAAAATAAAATCTTGTAGAGTTAAAATATAATACAATTATAAATTGATAATTGAGTATTAATTATTTCTTTTTGTCAAGATCATTGTTTAAACAGTGTCATTTTTTCTTTTGTTTTTATTTAAATATTATGAGATAATAATTTCATTTAAATTTGCTGGTGAAAATTTCACAATGGCAACAACTATAATAAAACTCAACAATTGCTGTGATTGCAAGGGATGCAAAGTGAAACTAGGCAAGATTCTATCCAAAAATAATGGTGAGTTTTTTAAAAGAAGAATTGGTTACTTTTTTTCATGTTTTTAACTTCTAGACTATAATGTCAAAGCTTTTTTTTTATAGATTTTTTCTTTTTCTTTTTCCTATTATGGGTTTCACGGCATTTTCTTAGAACATTAGTAGTAATTTTGTAGAGAGCACATATCAATCCCTTTAACTTCTTGATTCACCCACTCAATGATGGGTTAGTGTCATTAAACCACACAAGGTTGACTTTTTTTTGGTTCCTTTTTTATAAGGGTGTCAAAATGGGTTGGTGGGTCGTGTTCGTGCCAGGTTGACCTATTCTGATAACACAATTAGGATCAATACGAATACGACCCATTTATTAATCGTGTCAAATATCTCAATCCTAACACGACACGTTTATTAAACGGGTTGCACAAACACAACACGTCTATCCCATTTATTTAAATGGGTCATAAAAATTGACATGATCCATTTAACCTGTATAACATTCATTACCTATAAAAGAATTATTTTTCACAAAAAAAAAAACTTACAATAATAATCATAGCTTAGCAACTTGCATAATACATAAAATTTCCATAAAACCTAGTAAAATTCATATATTGATCCTCTTGTTCATAAATCAATAAAATACACATGAAACTTTTAAATGAAATTCTACTCTAAATTTAAGGATTATTTGAGGAATGAGAAGAAATATTATTATTTAACTCCAAAAGCTCTATATTGAACTCCATAATATTTTTTGTAAGTTCTTCCAACTCCATAATAAATTTATATAATGACTAATTTACCATTTAAATTATAACAAATTAAATGAGTTTTAAATGGGTCGTGTCAGGTTGACACAACACGACACGACACGTTTAATTAAATGGATTGTAACGGGTTCGCTTATTAATCTGTGACACGATCCATTTAAATGGTATCATAAACGGATCGACTTGTTTATGACATGAACTCATTTAACTCTAATCCTAACCCAATAATTTTACACGTTAAGCGAATCATGTTCACGTATCGTGATCCATTTTGACACCCCTAACTATAAACATACCCATATGAAAATTGAATCCAAGACTTTAATTCTAATTATTTGAATTAGGACTCAACACTTCCAATTAATTTTTTTTTTCCATTTGCTCCCATATCACAAGTATCAAAGGAAGCACTACATGAAAACCTCAATTTATCAATTAACATCCAACGGCCTCAAAACCCCCACGTGGAGCAAAAATAACAAGAAAGCTCGAAATGCGAGGGAAAGAGTAAGTGGGGAGGGAGGAATTCCCTGTTCCCGACATGCAGTACAGGTGTCCACGTGGTCGTTCACAGAAGGTGGGGCCTAGTAAGCGGTGCACGTGTCAATTGTTTGGTAGACCGTAGATTACGGGATTTAAAAATAAGTGTACGGACAAAGTATCGGTGCTCGTGCTTTTGTATGTGCGACAAAAAAACAAAATTAAAAGGTTTCGGTCGCTGGGCTTTTATTATCATTTTTCTTATGGTTCGGTATTTTCGGAGGATAAATACATGAGCCCTAAATTTTGACATTTTATTTACCGAGATTTTTAATTTTTATTATATTTTATTAATTTTTTAATTTTTAATTTTTATATAAATTAAAGGTAAATTAAATTGAAATAATAAAATTATACAATAATTCAAGTTCATTGTTGCTAAATATGTTGTTACGAAAAAGGTTTAGAGATACATTTTGTAAAAAATAAAAGAAAAAAAATATGAGGGTAAGGTGTAAAGAAAAATATATATAGAGATTATATAATTCAATTGGTAATTCTAATAACACATTCATAATTAAAATTTATCACCGGCATCATAATTTTAGTAAAATAAATATAATTTATTTCATAATTTCGTTATTTCAGTTTAATTTGTTCTTAATTTATGCGAAAATAAAAAAAATTAAGAGTTTAATGAAACATAATAAAAATTAAGGGGCTTAATAAAATAAACTGTTAAAGTTCATAAGCTTCATAATGGGTTTATCTTTTTTCTGAAATTTTACCTCAACTATCATTTTAATGTAATCCACCCTAATTAATCTATCCAACACAAGTAGAATTATAAACATGATAAAATATTTTTAACAATTAATTTAATTATTATATATATTATTATTTAAATTTAAAATATCATTCAAGTAAAAACAATTTTTTATCATCCAATTTCAATGAAACATTACTTTTTACTATTAAAAACTTTAATTTATAATCAATTTCAACGAAAGTTTATCATCCGTCAAATAATTAGTTATTTATAATCCTTGTTAAATAACATACTAATCCTTAATTTATATGTAGAATACATTTGCAATTTTCTGAATCGGTATTTTTATTGGTTTACTTGTTCAACTTGTAAAATAACTATTTAAACACTTAAATCTGCTAGAAATAAAATTTATCAACAATTTTTGTACTAATAAAACTACTTAAACGTTTAAAAGTGTTTATGAGTAATATCATTAGTACATCAAAATGTTAAAAAATCAATTTATAAGTTAAAAAGGTAAATTAATAGAAAATATTATTTTAAAAAACGGCAGATGTATTATATCATAAGTAGATGAATCTTGACTAACTTGAATATGAATTTGGTCTGCATTACAATGGTATTATAAGAGCTTAAGGAGGTAGATTTGTAATCAATGCGATAATAATCAGTATCATGGTTTGAATTTTATGCATGACAAGTAATTAAATACCAATCTAGTAGTAATTATTACTTTGTTTCCAATCCATCCTCAACTACCAACATAAATTAATTGTTATAGGTTGTGATTGATTTTACAGAAATAAATAAAGATGTATGCATTGTTGCAAACTGAGCTGAGTGAAAACAGAAATGCCAGTGGATTTATTTATTGCATGTATCTGTCAAAAAGGATGCAGTAGCAACTAGCAAGCCAAGTTCATGACCTTGTTTGGTGTGATAGGGCTGAGGACAGTATGACTTCAACACCTCAAACTGTTGTTTGTTAACCCTAAACAATCAATTTCTTCAAAAGAAATCTACCCAATACTAATCCTATATATACATATTTGAATTGCGAATGAGAGTGACTTAATTGGTATTTTTATTTGAAAAATTACGGAGGCATCGAATTATGAATCACTACCGTCACTATTTATCAATATTTGTGGTAGTTATTGCCTCTATAATGAGTATTAAAAAAATGGCTATCCCTTGTATAATTAAATTAAAAACATTATTTGAACCATTATTGATATCTATCTATTTGTTTGAATTACTGATGGATATAATTCTCTTATGTATTATGAAAATTTATATGAGTTCTAAGTTGGAAAAAAAGCAGCTTTTTTTGAGTTCTTCCAAGCTGAGGAGGAAGTAGAAGATAGCCCACCATGCATAAGGTTGAAAATTGAGAGTACATGGTGATTCTTTTTTCAAGGTGTGATTGGCTACTAGCACGAATTCTAAAATCAAATTTCTCTTTCTACATTTAATGGACTCGCAAGGATGTAAATTCAATGTAACATCATATATATATATATATATCCTGTCGTACGTATCTTTGAAATTTCCATATGATAGTGAGTTGCATGTGTGATCTTTATGTTTGAAAACATTGCACTTCATCTTTAATTCTTTGTTTGGTTAAATTCTACTCAAAATTTTTTGTTATTTTAAAATAAATTTTAAATTCATTTAAATGAAATATATTTTATTAATAAAAATTAATTTAATCTCAAATAATTTCATAAAATTAAAAAGTTATAAATTAAAATAAATTTTATAAAATTTTTATTTAAACCAAATATACTTACTGAATTTGTAAATAAATTCCTAAAAATTTTATGAAATTTTATAAATTCCTAAATTCATTTGAATCAAACAAATCTTAAAACTAATTTACTAATAGTTTTACTTTTAATCTTGTTGAAATTGTAAAAATGAGCCTAAAGTACTACGAAATTTTGATCCTTTCCTTTTAATTAAAATTAAGAAAATGACTTGC
>CATIWM010367427.1:0-30509 GCA_949671775.1 Mallotus repandus
GTATGTATATTAAAAATATTAAAAAGTTAAATATTTACATGATAAGAATAATTTACTTATAAAACTAGGTTTAATTAAGTTATAATTTTAATTTAAGTAAAATATTTGTATGTAATTTAAATAACATACAATTTAATTTTAATTAAAATATATCTAACTTTTATGTTATTCAAATATTAAAAAGTTAATTAAATCTAATTATATTTGACAATATTAGAATTAATTAAATTATAATTATAATTTAAATAAAATATATTAGTATTAATTGATACAAATTGAAACAAAATTAAAGTTTGGTGACCATATATGTATATGACGTGAAGAATATTCTTTAACCGGTGACCATGTCAGCACCGTGCCACCAAATGACTGTCGGTTGAAACAAAATTAAAATTTAATTATTAAAAAGATATAAATTAAAATTTAGTATCTATCATAAAACAAATTGAAAGTTGAGCGATTACTTATGCATTTAACCCAGCTGCAACAACACTGTTACTGTATTTATGTTACAGTTGACACGCTTTATTTTGAGTTTTAGTAATCTGACCATGTGGGTTTTTAGTTGCTTTCATCCCGTCTCCCATTGAATTGGAATGCTCTTTGATTAGAGGATGAAGGTACAAAAACTCTATGAGCTTTGGAATAATATAGAGATTTTAATTTGATCTTTTTCTCAATCAATAGGTCAAAAGCTGAATTGAGAAAACAGGAATTCAGACCCAGCGAGGTAATGACTTGTTAGTTTAAAGGCAATAAGAAATACATAGTTTAAATTTTACTGTTATTAACGAAATTAATTTTCATGTTGACTTTTCATTGATCAAACAAAATAGATTTCTATTGTGCATTTTATTAATATTTTCTTATTAATTAAAAAAAATATAAGTTTATAGTTTTTGAATTTTTGATACAATATTGAATTTATCCTAAATTTACCCCTATTAATCAAACAAATTAAGATAATTGATGTTTAAATTGTCTAACTTTTCTATTAATAAAGAAATATAAGTTCATAGTTTCTGAATTTCTAATAAAATATGAAATTCACCCAAATTTATTTTCATGAAATTAGGATATATTTTTTTCTTTTGAAATTTTATTGGTTCAATTCATTTCTAGTACTTGAGAAAGTTAATAAATAACTTTTTTTTATTGATTTAAAAAAAATTTGTATTTAGAAAAAAAAATTTATGTTCAAATAATTCTATATAAATTGATTTATAAATTATTTTCACATTAATTATCTTATCATATAAAATTTTTAAATTTGTTATTAAAATGATTTGCCCTTTCGTTGTTTTCATTATTTCAATCCCGCCCAGCCTCTGCTCAATTTGGACGGGCTTGCGCTCCTTAGTCCTTACTGAAGAACCGGCCAACCAAGATGCCCTTTACTTAATGTTTAAGTCATTTAAGATCAAGATAATAAGTACAATTAATTATCTATTTTAAATTTAAAAAAAAATTAATAATAGAACAGCATTTTATACAGTCAGTAAATTAAAAATTAGCTTTATTATTTTATTAAAATAAATATTGGATTAATGTTCTATAATTTTCTAAAAAACTTCACAACAAAACTTTTGATATATTTTCAATTATTATATTTATATTTTTTATTTTAAAATAATCTAGCTGCTAATTCTGATTTTAAATAAATAAATTACTAAACTATCATACAATTTTCATATATAAGTATTTTACAGAAATTTCCATTCATACTACAGTATGTGTTACATATGAAATGTGTGTTAGAAAATAATGTAGAATAGAAGGCAGCAGTCTGAGCTAAGAAGCACTGTCCTTAAAGATTTTATTTTTGTATCCTCCAGAATTAAATAGGCCCTTCCAATAAATAGTCTTTTATTATGGGAGTTAGGATCTTGCAAAATTAGAATTTTAAAACGATTCTGTTTTGAATTTTGAAAAGATTGTCATTAACATCAAATTAATTGAAATTAAAAGCCTGCAGCTATAAAGAAATTCAAATGTTTGGCTGTAAGACATTGAATAAACAGGTAACCGAAAAATTGAGTTTTGTAGTTGAGGTTTAAAATTTATATGATAATAAAATAAAAATGAAGTGGTAAAATTGGTATTGGATCGGACTTTGTGTACAGGGAGCAAATCCATCCGTTTTCATTATAAATGGGCTCTTGATCCATCTTTCATGCTCGCGAGACTTCTTTCCATCTATAGCCCTTTACAAACTCGACAACTTAATTATGTTAATAAATCATAAAGCTATTTTATAATTTAGTAATGTGGTATGCTTTTGAAATATTCACAACAATGTGATTAAAATTATATTTTGCATTTTTTATTATTAATGTAATCTCTATATCTCTATAGTATTTACAATATATTAAAACAAATTAAAGAGGGTAAAAAAAAATTATAGAAAAATAAAGAATTTCAATAAATTGATAGAAGACTTTTTTTCTGCAAAATTTTTACCTATATATTCTACATGTAAGTTAATATAAAAGTTAACTGTTCTAACAAAAATAATAAAATTTAATCAATTATCTCAAAATGCTTATTTTTTTAAGTGAGGTTAAAGAAATATTTAATAAATTTTTAAGTTTTACAAGATTTAGATCACGATTAAATTACAAAAAATAACAAAATTTGTACATTATTTTACAAATAATCAAAATAAAATTTGACATAGTGACTATGTGGATCAACTTGGATTTTTTCAACGACCATATCAATAAATTTTTACCAAATTTTTAACTGGTACATAAAATTATAAAAATAAAAGAATTTATATATAAAATTATCAAAATTGAAAATATATGATTAAATTGTAAAAAAAAGTTAAAGTATATGCAATTTTTTTAAGTAACCCGTGACACAGAATAAAAAGGGAGAAAGAAGCATAAAGATGAATTTTGAATCCAATCATTCTACAATAATTGAAAAGGGCGGAGCATAAAAACTAAACATACAAATTTTGTCACTTTAGCCAATGACCCGTCATGGAACTTTAAGGTTTCAGGTTTAATCCACGACGATACTAAAATTAATCTTTAGTTGATTCTATGGGTGAGATTTACATTTGTTAGTCCTATACTTTTAGTTAGGATAATACGTCATTTTTCACTAATATTAACAAATAACAGTCGTGATATATACATCACTAACAAATGACATTGTAAATTAAATAAATTGTCATATATTTTATGATATGATGAATAAATTTTGCATATATTTTATGATGTGACACTTTTATTTTTAACTATTTTTTAAAAAAAATTATATTTTTTCACATTAATAAATATTAATTACAAAGTTAAAAATGAAATCCTAAGTAAAAAAAAAAGTTAAAAATGAAATCTTTTGATATGTATCCGGTAAATCATTAATTATTTATATTTGATTAACTTTTATTCTATATTTTATTTGTAATATTTTTTTTTAATAAATTATATATACCTTTGCATCTCGCGAACTCTAATGAAATAGCGTTAGGCATACGCAAGAACTGTAGCCCACAATCGACTGACTCGTGCGATGATTTGCTGCCCGTGTTCTAATCGATCGGTCGGTCGGTCGGTCGTTCAACGTAGCTTCTCCCTTATTGCTAACTCATTGCTACGTTATTGGGGTGGGGCCTTTCAACGACTCGCCTCACAGAAGTTTGACCCCATAAAAAAATAAATAATAAATAAATCAAATAAAATAAAAGTAAAAATTAACCGCATAGTAGAAGGGTGTGCAACCCTTCCAAATAAACCAACCTAATTCAAATTGGTTCAATTTTATATTTATAAAATTTAATTAACCGAATTAACTGAATAAATTAAAATTTACTATATTTTTATTTTTTAATTAAATATTATAATAATTTAATACAAAATATTATAATAATTTATATTTGTAAAAATTTAGTATGGTTCGATCAGTTCGATTTTCAATTTAACAATTTTGATCTTTACAACTTAGTTTGATTCAGTTCGGTTCATTTAATTCGGTCGATTAAAAAAATAGTTCAAAATCAATCAAATCGACCGAATGTACACCCTTATATAGAAGTGTAAGATAGTTTTTATTTACTTTTATTTATTGTACATACTTCTTCTTTTTCCTCATCTTTATTTGCTTTAGGCTAAAATTTAAACTCTTAATTATAAGCCGAAATTAATATTGAATTTTTATATTTTTTAAAAACATTAAATTATATTGGATATTTTTTAAAAAATTTACATTTTCTATAAATTAAAAAATCAATTTTAATGGTTGATTACAAAAAATTATTAAAATTAATAAATAAAATCAAAATGTAAGTTTTTTTTATAAATTAAAATATGCGGAAACTAAATAATGTAAATGACTGAAGGAAATATGATTTAATCGAGAATGCCAACGTTAAAAGGAATTAAGGTGGATGAAGCAGCAACAATTAATGGAGAATTACCTTGAAGAGAAATGAGCTCAAACAAATGTCAAGTTTTATGCCCTATCCAAAAATCTGTTTTATTCGTGAATCTTCAACAATATTAGCAAAAGAAAAAAGTTAACATGAAGACCCAAGTACTAAATTAAGTTTGACTTTTGGAACACAATAGGTAAGGCCAATTGCACAATTTCACCCATGAACTATACTCAATTATTCTATGTTACCCTTATACTTCTATTATGTTCAATTACACCTCTAAATTTTTATTTTTCATCAATTTAACTCATAATTGATGAAATTATATTTAAAATCATACTTACAGCTGCCACGCTGGAACAACGCGTGAATGTAAATATGGTGTAGAGCGTGAATGGAAAAAAGAAGCATCCACGGTGTCATTATCTAACCTTTTGACCATTTTTATCTCAATATTATTAATTAATTGATTGTTAAAAAACAAAACTCATTAGTTAATTCTCTCTCCATCAAAAACTCATCTGAAACAACATTCATTATTTAAACAAAATTCATTTAACAATAAAATTGCAACTCTCAAGACTCTATGGACGAACACAAAATTGGATGAAGGTTTACTCTAAAGAATAACCACACACCTTCCATAACCCCTACAAAGGCGAGGCTGGAGTAGTGGAAGACTCAACAATCTTTAAGAAATGCTCAGTTTCTCACTTCCTCTTCCCTTGCTTCCCCTTTTCTCTCCTCTTCTACTTCCTCATCGCCTTATCAGCACCAGGACCCATCCTATTCGCATAATACTCATACAAAATCTAAAGTTTATGGCAAACTCCCAGGAGGAGACCCACTTTCAAACCCACTGTTACTACTACTGACATCATCTCTACCACTACAATCCATTTTCAAATTAGTAGAAGTTAAACTTTTTGAATAAAAAGAACCCACATTCTCTTCAACACTAAAAGGCATATCCCCGATAAATTAACATTAATAGAAACCAA
This sequence comes from Mallotus repandus, assembly GCA_949671775.1. Taxonomy (NCBI): domain Eukaryota; kingdom Viridiplantae; phylum Streptophyta; class Magnoliopsida; order Malpighiales; family Euphorbiaceae; genus Mallotus; species Mallotus repandus. The sequence continues at coordinate 5,386 of CATIWM010367427.1, forward strand.
ATCCACCATTTCCAAGAATTCCATTTCACCTGAGGGATCAAGGTAATTCACAATTCCATCTGGCAATATAGTCATGGAATGAAATAATCTTTTTATTACACTGTAACCACCATTGTGACACAGAGAAACTCTATAACCAGAAAGAGAACCAAAGCCAGAGGTTTAGCATCGGCGATGGTTTATTCAAGGACCCCACTCAAAGAAAACCAAAGCCAGAGGTTTAGCATCGGCGATGGTTTATTTCTGTTGACTTTAACTGCAACGACACCAAAACTCAATCAAATTCTCCCATTTATTAAGCGTTTTGCAGAGGAGCTTGTAGGAGATTTTACTATTTCCCCATTTCTTGATTTTTGTCTTGGAACCCCACCGCTTGTCGCAGATTGATTACCAGAGTTTGCTGTCATTATGGCAGCGAGAATTTTCTCGATGTGCTTGCGAAAGCGGCGATCTTAGTTGGGTTAAGGAAAGAGAGGATCCAAAATTAGACATCTTCAAGGAAATCAGCGAAAGATTATGAACAATAATTCATTTTTGCCATCTTGTGGGTGTGAAGGAGGAGATTTAAAAGCGATGCTGGTTTTGGAGAAAATGTAGAGCTTTGAATTATATTATTATGACTTTATCGATTTAGGGATTTTAGAAACATGATTTAGTAATTTAGGGATTTAAGGTTTTTAGTGTTTCTTTTAGGGTTAGTAATTTTTTTTTTTTTTTACTTTGACATGCTTGATTAAGGGCCCACTTCATTATTCCATACTGACATTTTTGTCCAACTCAGCGCGATTTTCATTCACGCGCTAGTCTATACAAAATTATGAGTTAAATTGATGAAAAATAAAAATTTAGAGGTGCAATTAAACACAATAGAAGTATAGGGGTGACATAGAATAATTGAGTAAAGTTCAGTGGAGAAATGGTGCAGTTGGCCAAATTTGTATTAATAAATTGTTTGTTGTATTTTTGGCTAATCAAATTTGATCAATGCAAGTGTGCTAGAGAAATTGCTTCCTCAAGAAGAAAAAGTATGACTTCTCTAATATAAAGTGAATTTTTAAGTGCCTTTACCATAATTTATTTGAATTTCAACAAGAATTTATAAATTTAATAGTGTAATATAAGCATAAAAGTTTGTAAGAATTTGATTGTATTAAAGAACATGAAATTTTGTAACAAGAAAATATTTCTAAGTTTAAACAAAACATAAAAACTAAAAAATATGAATTTGGGAATTAAAAGAAAACTTGATGCAAAGATATGTTTGAAGTTGATTGTTTGTGTGTTGATGATGATTGGCTATGTCCATTATGAGTTATTTTGGTGCTTTAATACCAAAAAGGCATTAATTCCTCAATCAAATTTGCAAAATCATCAAACTTTAGGTTGAGGAATTTAATTTCTATAATTGTATTTTGTGCTTCTTCCTCAGCTTGTTGAAAATGTATTTCACAAAACGTCGCTTTCATAATTTTCAGCTATCTTAGTCCTCAAGTCAAAATTCATGGGTTGGGCCTTTAACTAATTTATGACCTTGTGGGCTTTTAGGTTTTATTCCAAATTAAACTTAAAACTATAATTGGGCCTAAACAATAATAAATAATTTAGGAGTGGAAATATGACCAATATGGATAATAAACATGAATAAAACATCAACAATTGAATAGCAAAAATATGAGATGTAAAGACTTTAGACACAAATAAGGCAGAAAAAAAGTCATATGATTATAATGTGTTGTATAGAAGAACCAAGAAGATTTACTTGGTGTGACGGACATAACAAATGATAAATTATTATTAGAAGGAACGATTTCAAAAAGGCTTGAAGATCATGTATGTCTGAAGAAGATAAATTATTATAAAAAAAGAGAACAAATGATGATTTAAAAAATTTGGAGATCACACATAGAAAACAATATGTCAAATGATGAGGAATAAAAAAAATAGTAGCAAATGTATTAGAATTGGCAATAGTAGTGACAAAAGCAACTAAACATGGATTATTTTAAAATTATGAAGATTTAGTTTGAAAAGTTGTAGAACCATAATATTATTTTTGAGCAAGTTTTTTATGCTTAATACCTTAAAGAAAATATTGATGAAAAAAGTAAAAAGAGAGATATATTTATTGTATTTCTAACAATATACATAGTAGGAGTATTTCATACCCAAAGCTAATACAAGAATAAAGTAATTAACACTAAATGCTGAGAATCAGTCTAAACAAGATAAATGATGACAGGAAGGCTATGTGTTTCATTGACAATTCAGAAGATATATATACACATATAACAGTAAGTATTTACAAGGAAAATATTGAAAGTTGATAGCCTAAACTTAAGGAATAAATATTTGACCAAATTCTTGGTCTCCTTGATTTGCTTGATTTATGGAATGATCTTATTGATTTCTTTGATCTGCTTGGTCAATGTAATTTATTTTCTTAACATGCCCCCTCAAACTGGTGTGGGTTGAAGGAAAGACACCCATTTGGTCTGAAAAGAATGAAAAGCATCGTTGACTAGCGGTTTTGTGAAAATATCAGCCAACTGAACCGAGGTAGGCAAATAGCAAGTGAGAAGCTATCCCATGGCGACTTTTTCATGAACAAAGTGATAATCAAATTCAATGTGCTTGAAGCAAGCATGAAACATGGGATTTACAGACATATCAAGTGCACTTATATTGTCACAAAATAATTAGGGAGGCTGAGGAAGAGAAACACCAATGTCTCGAAGAAGAAAACTGAGCCAAGTAAGTTCAACTATTGTTGAGCCATGGACTGATACTCTGCTTCGAAACTTGATAGAGAAACAGTAGGTTATTTCTTGGAACACCTAAAAATACAAAAAAACCAGTAGTACTCCTTCAAATAGTTAGGCAACCTACCCAATCAGAATTACTATAAACATAACGAGAGTGTGGGCTTTGAGAAAAATATTGTAGGCCAAAGTGTGGTGTGCCTTTCAAATATCATAAAATATGCTTAATTGCCTTAAAATGAAGTGAAATGGGATTAGAGAAAAATTGACAAACACGATTCATTGCATAAACAATATCTAGGCGAGTAAACGTGAGGTATGGTAAAGCACCCACAATGCTTCGATAGAGAGTGGCATCCACTATGTCAGTGTCACCTAAAGTAGAGTTATCTTTCATGGACATGGGTATTGCTACAGGAGCACTATCAAACATCTTTGTTCTGTGAAGCAAACGATGAATATATTTTTGTTAACTACGAGAAAATTATTTTATTTCCATACCAAAGAAGTAATGTAGAGACCCAAGATCTTTGATGGCAAACTCTTGATTGAATCATTGAACAAGATAGTGAAGAAAATCATTGTTATTATCGGTGAGAAGAACATCATCTATATAAATGAGAAGAATGGCAGTTATGTTATTTATTTAATAAACAAACAAGGAAGTATCATACTTACTGTAATAAAAACCCAATTGAAGAAGGAACTGAGATAGCTTATCAAACCATACATGGGGTACTTGCTTTAGCTCGTAGAGAGATTTTTTAAGAAAACACACATGATTAGGTTTGGTTTTATCGACGAAACCTGGAGGCTATTCTATATATACTATTTCTTTGAGATTGCCATAAAAGAACTCATTCTTTACATTAAGTTGCTTCCTGCTCCATTTTAAGGAGAGAGATATAATAATAACCAAATGAATTATATTTGGCTTTACAACCGGATTAAATGTTTCATCGTGGTCAAGTCTAGAAACTTGAGTAAACCCTATAACAACTAGTCTTGCTTTAAACCGATCAATGTTGCCATCTTCTTTTATTTTAACTTTGTAAACCCATTTTGAGCCTACAATATTAACATCAAGTGGACGAAGTACAAGTTGCTAGGTATAGTTATCTTGTAAGGCTTGTAATTCTTCATGCATGGCTCTTATCCAATATGAACCTTTTATAGCTGTATTTATAGATTTTGATTCTTGAGGAAGTGAGCTTGACAATGCTTTTGTAGCAAGAATAGCATAATCTTTCAGATAGGAAGGCAACCTTTGAATGCATGGTGGTAGAGATACTCTTTTTAGTTTGGGCTCTAAGCACCTGTACCCTTGATGAATCTAGTTATACCCAATAAACATATAAGGGAAAGTCTTTTTCATGATTTTTTAGCCACTTTGATGCTTTAGTAAAGGAAATAAAGACATCCAAGTACCCGTAAATCGGAATACTTTGGATTGTGCTTGTAAAGTCTGAAAAAAAAGAGTTTCATTCTCTAAAATAGAAGAAGGAAACGGATTTATCAGAAAAGTAACTGTGAGGAAAGTTTCAACCCATAATGATAAAGACATGTTTGCTTGAAACAACATGGTGAGTGTGGTTTCTACAATATGGCGATGTTTTCTTTTTGCTACTTCATTTTGTTGAGGTGTTCATGGACATGACACATGAAGTTCAATGCCATTATTTTAAATATGATTAAAAAATTGATGACCAAACTCACCACTACCATCACATTGAAAAATCTTTATTTATTTTATCAAATTGATTTTCAACCAATTTTTGAAACTCAATAAACTAGTAAAACAAATCAAAATTTCTTCACAATGGATACAACCATGTGAATCTGCTAAAATCATCAATAAAAACTGCATAGTATCAAAATTTTTTTTTTTAGGTAATAGGGGCTGGTCCCCATAGATCACAGTGTACCTTTTCAAGAGGAAACTTTGAAATTTTATTATTTTTCTTCAATGGAAGCCTGCAACTTTTTCCTTCTTGACAACTAATACAAACATTAGTGTTAGTCCAATTTGAAACTTCAATAACATTTTTCTCCTTTAGCATAAACAAAAGTTTTTTATTTAGATATCCAAGTCATTGATGCCAAATGGACGATGAAGTGTCGCTGGTCCTTATTGCCCTCAAAGCTTCATGAAAAACACCATCAAAATCATATAGTTGACCCTTCTTACGCCCCTTACAATTATCCTCTTGTTTTGATCCTTACCAACAAAATCAAATAAAGTAAACTCAAAAGTTCATGAGTTATCAGCTGTAAATTTACCAACAGAAAGTAGATTCATTTTTAATTTTGGTACCATAAGAACTTTATTAAGTGTAATATTGCCCTCTTTAGTAAAGATGCAAGCATCACCAATATATGAGATAGACAGATCATTTCCATCACCAATATATATCATATCATTCCCATTATAACTTTCTAAAGTAGATAATATACCCGTGTCATTCGTCATGTGAGTGGTGGCACTAGAGTCGGCATAAAAGGATGAATTATTTTCATTGTTTGAGGCAAGAGCAGTAAGTGCTTGAGGAAAATCCTCTGATTGATAAGAGTAATCGAACCTGTAATCAAGAGAAAGATGATTTTTTTACCATAAATTTAACAAGGTGGCTTATTTTTGTTATTGTGGTTGCTCCTAAGTATTTCCTCCTTGCTTTTATGAAGAATTGTTATTAGATTGATTTCAATTTTGATTTGGTTTAGTAGCTATATTTTGTCCTCCATTGTAATGACCAGATGGTGTGAATCCTCTACCACGAATTTGAACCTGCCACCTCCTCTTCCACCATATTCATAGCCTCCACATTGATTAAAAAAGGCTTGGACGTGTTCTATATATCTCTTTTCCTCTTCTTGACTTGAAAATAAGGCTTTTTATGACCTTGAGGGCAAGAAGAAACTATTGAAAAGATGGTAATGTCATTTTGCTAAGCATTGCAGTTCGAAAATCCATGTATTGATTTTCAAGTCCACTTACAAACTGAAGGACTTCGTCTATATTAGAAACATGTTTCTAAATTGTGGCAAGATTGTCATAAATGTTCTTGAACTCCTTGAGATATTCATTAATTGAAGGAGATCCATTCTTGATTCCTATCGAGAGACACTTCAGGTTGCTCTCTTTTTCTACTGTAATTGGAAGTAAATGTTGCTCAAAAGTTGCCCATACAGTAAAAACTGTCTTTGCTTCACTCATGACCAAGCTTAGAACATCCTCATTTATAGTTCCCAACAACTAAGAAGTGAGAAGTCCATCATTAGTTTTCCATGTCTGGAGATGAGTGTTTTCGCTTTCTTTCCATCATTCTCAATTTCTTCTGCTGGTATTTCATTCACAATAAGGTGATGATAAACACTGAGATATTGAACCAACAAGGTAATTTATGAACGCCATATTATAAAATTAGTTGTGTTGGGTTTGGTGGAAACCAAACTTGAACACCGATGAAATGATTGAATACTGAGTTTAGGTTCTTCGTTAGGAAGCGAAGAAGAAGATGAAGACATATTAAAGTGGCTGGAAAAGTTTACAAGTGTTTGCTCTGATACCATGAGAATCATTCTATACAAGATAAATGATGAGAGGAAGGATATCTGTTTCATTAACAATTGATATATATACACATTTTACATATACAGTAGTAAGTATTTACAAGGAAAATAGTGAAAGCTGATAGCCTAAACTTAAGGAATAAATTTTTGACCAAATTCTTAGTCTCATTGATTTGCTTAATTTATGGAATGATCTTCTTGAATTCTTTGATATGCTTAGTCAATGTGATTTATTTTCTTAATAGATACTTATTAGAAAAAAAATTAAACACGTCTAAAATAAACCACAAAATTCAAGAAATTAAGAATAAACAAGTTTTACGTGGTTCAGCCTTTGATTGTCTACATCCACATAGGAATACTAAGTCTTCACTATGAGATAAAATACGAATACAAGAACTTATCACTCTCCTTGAACTGATTAAACTTAAATCCACAACTTTGTATCACTCTGTCATATAAACTAGAAGAATACATACTCCTCTCCACACTTCTAGTATTCCTAGAAAACCTCTCCATGAACCATAGAGATAAATACCACCTTTCTAAAAACTCTAGAAGAAAATAATGTTCTATAAATCCTAGAGGAAAACCTCTCTAACACCTATAGAAAAGAATCTTAGGCTAAATACAATGGTAGTCACTCAACTTTATATTTATTAAAATTTGGGTGCCAAACTTTAATTTTTTTTTTATCACTTAACTTTGATTTTGTTTCAAAAATGGTACTGTTGTAAACACCCAATTTCAGGATGATTTGAACATGGATGCGACGAGGTTTTGAAGATGAAAACTCAATCAAAATTTGTACTCGGATTTAGATTCTTGAATCTCAAGGATTTAATTGCTAAGTTTTTAAGGGCTTAATCGAAAATTTCTTTTTACTTTTGTGGGTCAATTTCTAATTTTTAAAAAATTAAAATATGGGCCGAAGTGTAAAATTCACGATTGAAATTGTGTAATTCCAATCGAAATTATATATTTCTGATTGGAAATATGTAATTCTGATCAGAGTTCCACATTTTCGATCGAAAATATACAATTTTGATCTGAATTGCACACTTTTGATTGGTTTTCGACCTGTTTTAAGCATTTTTAATTTTTCAAAATTTATTTTCCTGGTTTTTAATTGGTCCAAAATGAAATTAAAGTTAGATAATGACTCTGTTTAGTGATGATCACAGATTATTGTTGTTTTATTGAATTTTAAAAGGACTTTATTTTCGGTATCACAATAGGAATAAACTCACGTAACCTAAATTTTCTTGGTAAACGTCCTCTATATAAGTGTGTAGTTTTACACAGGAAAAAGAAAAAAAAGGAAGAGCTTTAAAAAAAGAAGAAGAGAGAAAAAGAGAAAAAAGCAACTTTTCTTTTGTCTTGGACGTGCTTTTTCTATTGGGAAAGCACATGTGTTTGAGAGATTTTTTGTTTTCAAAAACAAGCAAGCAATACTTGAGAAGGAAGATCAATTCATAGTCACAATTCCAATTACCAAACGGTGAATCAACAAAATTTTGAGGAGAAATCAAACAGCATCACATTCACCTTCATCTTTCTTGTTTATTTTATTTTCTTTCAATTTGTAGCTTTACTGTTTTTTAATTTTGTTAATTTATTTCTTTTCATTTTTTTAATTCTTTTCTTGTTATTTTCTTATTTTATTCTTCAATTTCGTGGAAGATTCAAAATTATGGAGTAGTCATGGAGATCAAAACCAAACTAGTCAACAAAAATTCATGAAAAGCCATGGATATAACCTAGTTTGTATTTCCTTTCCTTTTCTTATTATTTGTTTGATTTATTATTTGTTTATTTTATTGTCTTAGTTTGTTTATAAATTTTATGATTGTAACAACCTCATTAGTGGGATTATAGTAAAATCTTAGTTTATTTTATTGTGTTTTAAAATTAATTAGTAATTAGGTTTAATTTAGTAAAACCTTAATTAGAATTAATGGTGGCCTTAGTTAATTTAGGTTGCATGTAAATCAAATTAGGGTTAGAAATCATTGAATGCATGTTTTAATTGTTTTGCTTACTGTTTTTTTTATGATTTATGTTAATTGTTTTATGTTTTATTTTATGATTTACATGTTTTTTTGTTTTATTATTTTTATGATTTACATGTTTTAATTGTTTAATTTATTTTTATGTTTTATTTAATTTGACTTATTTTTTATGATTATTATTCTTTTGTTTTATTTGTTTAAGCTCATAATTTTAAGTTTTTAAGTTAAATTGCTAGTTTCACTATTCATTAAATAGGTTTAATTTAATTAGGTTTAAGTTTAACTAATTAAAATGAATTTTAAGCCCATAATTAATTTAGTTTTAGGTTAGAAATAATTTAGGCTCTCCTAACTAATTTAGACACAGGCCCTTTAGTTAATTTAATTAACTTAGACATAGTCCATTAATTTAAAGTTTTTTCTATAATTTGTAGAATTAAGATCATTCTTAGAACTAAAAGATGTGGAATTAGGCCCATTAACTTTAAAGCCTCTTCGTAAATTATAGACTCAAACTTATCTTTAGAGTTAAAATAAATAGATTTAGCCTCATTAAATTAAAATTGAGTAGGAATTAGGCCCATTAGCTTTTTAGGTTCACTTGTAATTAAAACATGTAGATTTAGTTCATCTAATTAAAATCGATGTAGATTAGACTGACTTAGGGATTATGAGTTTAATGAATGCATTGTTTATATGTTATTTCATGACTAGTTTGCCTGGAGTTGATTGTTAAAATATGGGTTTATATGAAATTGCATGTAAATAGATGATAAGATAGTAATTAATAAGGTAATTCTAAAAGAACATGAGATTGAAAGAAGTTGGTATTCCGTATCACGAATCTTCCTGGTTGTGGTGCTATCTTTTGGAAAATCGAGTTATCACCACTCATCAGTTGTCCTAGTTATTACCTTGGGTGGTGACTCCTCATCTCCATGCTATGTATTTATGATATAGTAGTGTGTTCCTTGGAGTCCTGAGCTCAAGCAGTGTTGCGGCTGTAATAAATCTTGGATGCGCGCTAAACTCCACCGTCTACAACTATTCAAAATTTTTAGTCCTCTAAAATTTTCTTAAAAACAATTTTAATCCTTCAATCTCTTTATCTCTTCAATTTAGTCCAGAAATTATAAAAAATTTAAAAATTTACTTCTCTTAAGTTATGATACCTTTCAAAATGAGTATGGTTTTACTAGGTGGAATCAAAATAAGTTTCAATTTTTTTCTTATTTCCTATAAATGTATAGAAAATATAGACTTATTCGTAAAAAATCTTTAGTTTTGGATTAAAAGTAGCAATTATGAATTGTTCAAGTACCAAAAAAATTTGTATGTGACTACTATAAAACTAAATAGAAGTTTGATATCCATAAAAATACAAATTAAAGTTTGGTTATTGAATTGAAATAAAGTTAAAGTTCAGTACCCTCCCATGCATTTAACCCAAAGAATCTTGCATAGGTGTTTCCAAAAGCCCAAGCCTAAACCCCTTGGATATTATTCCTACATCTAAATCCTTGATGTCATTCCTAAGGCTCAGTATAGGACTGAGAAAATACCGAACGAACTGAAATTCTGAACCAAAAGACATTAAAACCATATCAAACCAAAAGACATTAAATCTGTATCGAACTGAAAGACATTAAATCTGTATCGGACCGAATAATTTAAATTCGAAATTAGACCGAACAATTTTAATCCCGAATTGAACCGAGCCAAATTTTATGACTAATTTGGTATGGTACTGGATATTTATAAAAAACAGAACCAAGAACTGTACCGAACCATACCGAAACCAGACCAAACTGAAAACTAAATATAGTACCAAATATTAATTTAATAAGTAATACATAGATATTAATAGATAGTAGTAAGTAGTAACTTAATTATATACTTTTAATTATATTGTCAAGTAATATACATATGTATAATAATATATGATAAAAACTAATATGTTTTGTGATGAATATATAATATATAAATTGTTAACAAAATATTTTTATTAATTTTATTATTATTAATATTATTATCATTGTTACTACTACTACTACTATTATTATTCAATTAACAAGCAAAAATATGAAATGTCTATTATATTACAATTTGAACTTAAAATATAAAAATAAAAAATTCACATTGCATATTTTCAAATAATTCAATTAACAAATAAGGATGTGAAATGTCCATTATAACACACTTTAAACTTTAAATATTAGCAATAAGAAAATTGTTGTCTATTGCTCATATGTAGTAGTTAGTGGATAGATGCTGGAGTGTAGCGGAGCGACAATATCTGTCTTTTGAGGAGTTTCTCGATTTAATTGTGGAGTTACGATTAGATGGGTTGGGGGTGCGTGGGCAATGCCCCTACGGTGTGGTACAAGGGTGAATTAGTAATATGTACCGTACGTGTTATGTTATATATACAACATGTATTTGTAACCCTAGCATATAGTTTCTGAATAATAAGAAAAGCTCCAGCCACTTGCCCCCTAGGACGTAGGCACATTGCTGAACCTCATTAAATCTCTGTCTATTTTTCTTTCTTCTCATTACTCTTATTTACTGTGTTATATCGCAACAACTGGTATTAGAGCAGTTTTGATGGCTGTAAATTTTAGTGCAAAATTCGAAGTGGGGAAGTTTGATGGAATTAGGAATTTCGGATTATGGTAAACATGAGCAAAGGATTTGTTGGCTCAGTAAGAGATTCTGAAAGCACTGCAGGCTAAGAAACCAAATGGCATGTGTTGAACCTTGAGGGGTAAAATAATCAACTTTTGATTGTCACAAATAATTAAGTAAAATTACATTTAATCTGTGTGTTGAGTGTTTATATTTAGGTCTATTAATATTGCAATGTTCAAGCTCAAATTCAAGCAATGAAAAATCAAGTTGCCATATTTTCAAGTCTGCAGACCTGTCATGAGTGATGACAGACTCATCATGAGCGATGATAGTGTTAAAATCAAAGATCTAAATTTTCAACAAAAATGGAAAATCAATTTTGGTGGAAAATGATGGAAATCTTCATTTTAGGTGATCACAAATGAATTCCAATCCTCAAAAAAAAATTTCTAGCAAAATTACAAAAATCAAATTTGCAATTTTGAAAAATTCCTGAGAGCAATCATGATCAGTGTTACTACCAGAGTTATGATCATGACGGCCAGAATTATGATCATGACTGATTTTTCATGATCATGATGCCTAAGTTCCAAAAGTTACAGAATGTTGTCATGACCATCGTCACCACCACTGTTATGATCATGAAAGCGCGCAAATTCAAATTTCATCTTAGCGCCCTAAAAATTATGATCATGATGATTTTGTCATGATCGTGACAACGCACAGACATGCTTTATTTTTTAGTGGTATAAACGGCTCTATTTGCATTAAATGCATCTCCAACAACTATTTTCTTCTATGAGAATATAAATACAAGTCATTTTTCAGCTAGAGAAGCAAGAGAAAGTTGAGCAAACACATTTAGAGCAAATCTTGAGCAATTAATCTTGAATTTATTCTTCAACCACCCAAGTTCTCAATTCTTAATTCTTGTAATTTTTATATATCTCAATAGTGTTCTTGAGAGTGAGTTGGTGAGTGTTTAAAACCATTATTCAAAATCTCAATAGTGAGATTGAGTAAGTTGGGTTAGGATTTTATTCACTTGTAAGCTAAGAGGATTGTTCTTAGCAAGTGGGTTTGAGTGTGAGCCATTGAAAACACTTGGGTTAGAGTGTGAGCCTTGGAAAAACACTTAGGTTGGAGTGTGAGCCTTGAAAAACACTTGGGTAGCTTGGATTAAGCTTATAAGGGTTTAATCTACACCTTGAAGTAGGTTGATAGTGGATTAAAATTCTCAACTTGTGGTTGAGGAGAGGACGTAGGCTTGGAGGGCCGAACCTCTATAAATTCTTGGTATTTTTATTGCTCTTATTCTTCATTTAATTCAACTCTTACTTTGTTTTTAATTTGCTCTTTGTGAAAAATTCAAATTCCCCATATTGCTCAAAAAGCCAATTCACCCCCCCCCCCCTTGGCACTTGTGGAATTACAACATGGATGATCTTGATTAGGAGGAGCTATAGTAAACGATAATAGGAAGCATACAGTTATGTCTAGTAGATGAAATCATGTACCAAGTTATGGACGTTAAATCTCCAGGAGAAGTATGGCAGAAACTGGAGAGTCGGTATATGTCTAAATCGCTCACGAACAAGTTGTATTATAAGCAATGACAGTATGGGCTGAAGATGTAGGAGGGTTCAAATTTGGCACAATATGTCAATATCTTCAATAAAATAATCACAAATTTGGTTAGGGTTGATGTGAAGATTGAGGACGAGGATAAAACAATTATACTACTATATTCTTTATCGCCATCCTACGAACACTTAGTGACTATCCTTACATATGGTAAATAGTCGATTAGCTTGGAGGAGATTACTACAACATTATTGGCTCTTAACCAAAGAAAACAAAATGCAAGTAAAGAATCTCAAGGTGAAGGATTATATGTGAAGGGTAATCTGGAATGTGGTAGGAGACAGGGTAGAAAGGGTTCTGTAAGGGGGAAGTCTAGGTAGAAATCTCAAAGCAAAAAAGTAGTTCCGTGTTTTAGGTGCAAGGAGTATGGACATATAAGAAGGACTGTCAAAATAAAAGGGCACAGAATGACGACAAGAAGAATGAAGGCTCGTCAAATTTTGTAAATATGGTATAAAATAAAGATTCAAACTTTGATAATGGAGATATGTTGTCAGTTTCATCAAATTAGTTCATGGATACATGAATTCTTGCTTTAGTATGCTCTTATCACATGACACCTAATAAGGAGTGGTTCACCTTATATAAGTCAAGTTCCTTTGGCTGTGTTTATCTAGGTGATGATAAACCTTGTGCAATTGCCAGTATAGGAACAATTAAAATTCATATGCATGATGGTGTTGTTAGAACGTTATGTGATGTTAGGCATATTCCAAACATGAGAAAGAATCTGATTCCCCTAGGCACGTTATATGCTAATAGTTTTTAATATAACTATGATGTAGATAGGGAAAATATTAGAGTGATTATGGGTGTATTAACTGTGATGAAAGTAAAATGAACTATAGGGAACATTTATAAACTGCTAGGAAATACTGTTGTAGGTGGAGCTACATCGTTGAGTTAGATGATGATAGTACAAAATTGTGGCACATGTGTCTAGGTTATCTTAGTGAGCGTAGAATGACTGAATTGCATAAACGAGGTCTGTTAAAAGGTGTTCAAAGTTATAAATTAGAATTCTATGAGTTTTGTGTGCTTGGAAAATAGTCTAGAGTTAGATTTATGATTAGTGAGCATAAATTGGGGAAATTCTTGATTATGTGCATTATGATGTATAGGGGCCTACTAAAGAATTTTCATTGGGTTGGTCTCAATATTTTGTCACTTTTATTGACAATTTTTCTAAGAAAGTCTGGGTGTATTGTTTGAAATAGAAATCTGAGGTCTTTGCTAAGTTTAAGTAGTGGAAATCAGAGGTGGAAAACAAGATAGGGAGAAAAATCAAATATTTGAGATCAGACAATGGGATAGAATACACAGATTCACAATTTTAGAAATTTTGTGCAAGATTTCTGAGACTGAATGCAGGGCTTCCTAAGAATTTTTGGGTAGAAGCAATGAGTATGGCATGCTACCTCATTAATAGATCACCACGGGCATCATTAGGAGGAAAGGTTACAAAGGAGGTATGGACAGGTAATCTAGTTGATATTGGAAATTTAAAGATTTTAAGTTGTCTTGCTTATGTGCATATATCCAGTGAAGAGAGGTCCAAACTTGATCCACAGTCCAAGAAGTGTATTTTCTTAGGCTTTATGAAAGGTGTAAAAGGATACAAATTTTAGGATCCAGTGTCAAAGAAGGTGGTAATCAGTAGGGATGCAGTATTTGATGAGCAGCCCATGTTACAACAAAAAAGATAAAAGTGATGTGCCAGCAGGTGATGGAAACAGTTCTAGTTCAAAGGTAGTTCAAGTGAACTTAGAACCCCTAGTCCTAGACAATGAGTTTTAGTTCAAGATCTACAAGCTTCACTTCAGGCGAAGAATAACACTACAACCTAGTTAGAGATAGAGAGAGATGCATTATAAAGCCTCTAAGTAGGTTTAGGTATAAAGATTTAGCTTCTTTTGCTCCCCTTGTTAGCAGTGAAGATCCATCAACTTTTCAGATGGCTATACTGAGTGAGGAGAAAGATAAATGGATGGGTGCTATGGTAGAGGAGATGGAGTCTTTGTATAAAAATTATATATGGGAGCTTGCTTAACTACCTGATAAAAAGAAGGTTGTAGGGTGCATATGGGTTTACAAGAAGAAACCATTTGTATCAAAGAAAGAAGGGAAAAAGTTCAAGGCTCGGCTAGTGGCAAAAGGATCCTCACAGTAGAAGGGGATTGATTATGATGAGATTTTCTCTCCTATGGTTAGACATACTTCTATCAGGGTAGTGTTAGCCTTGGTAGCTAGCTGGGATATGCACTTGGAGCAGATGGATGTGAAGACAACATTTCTTATATGATCTAGAGGAGCAAATTTACATGGAGTAGCCAAAAGGGTTTACCCAATCTGGGCAGGGTCATCTGGTATGTAAATTGAAGAGATCGTTGTATGGGTTGAAGCAGTCTCAAAGGCAATAGTACAAGCAATTTGATTCATACATGATTCAGATTGGCTACAGGCGTTGTAAGTATGATTGTTGTGTTTATGTTAAGAGCCTTGATGATGGTTCTTTTATTTTTCTGTTATTGTATGTTGATGGTATGCTAATTGTTGCTAAGAATTTGCATGACGTTCTTGAGTTAAAAACCTTATTACGGAAAGAATTTGAGATGAAAGATTAAGGCGCCGCAAAGAAAATCCTTGGAATGGAGATTAACAGAGACATGGGCTCTAGAAAACTGTGGTTATCTCAGTAGAGTTATATTGAGAAGGTGTTAGACATATTTGGGATAAGCAATGCTAAACCAGTGAGTACTCTATTGACAAATTACTTCAAACTTTCTTCAGTGTAGTGCCCAAAGTTAGATAGAGAAATTGAAAATATGGCAAAGGTACCATATGCCAGTGTAGTTAGTTGCTTGATGATGCAATGGTTTGCACCAAACCTGATTTGGCTTATGCTATTGGTCAAGTCAACAAGTTTATATCAGAACCGGGTAGGCAATATTGGGAAGAAGTCCAGTGGATATTCAGGTATCTGAGGGGCACAACAGGCTATAGAATTATATTTGGTAGTTAGCAGGGTGATCCTTCAGTTGCGGGGTTTATGGATTCATATTATGCTGGTGATATGGATGAGAGGAGGTCTACGACAAAGTATGTGTTTACTCTTGCAGGAGGGCCTATTTGTTAAAAATCCATAGTTTAGTTTATAATGGTGTTATCTTCAACTGAAGCATAGAGTATGACAGTAGCTGAAGCTACTAAGGAAGCTCTATGGCTTACAGGGCTAGTGAAAGAACTGGTATTGAACAAAGTGGAGTTTAGTTGTATTGTGACAGTCAGAGTGCCATTTATTTTGCAAAGAATAAGATGTATCATGCTCGGACTAAGCATATTAATGTGAGGTTTCACAAGATGAGGGAGTTGATTTCATCTGGTCAGATATTGCTACAAAAGGTTCACACTTATGAGAATGCAGCTGATATGTTGACCAAGTCAGTTACTAGTGACAAGTTCAAGCATTGCTTGAACTTATTGAATGTTGCTAGTTGTTAAACAAGCATATATATACCCTAACCCATTGGTATGCGAGGAACTTTAGGATTTATTTCCTAAAGGGATTGATATTTGCCAAGGTGGAGATTGTTGTGTATGGCTTATATGAGTAGTAAGTGGACAAATATTGGAGCGTAGCGGAGTAGAGCGATAAAACGTAAGCAAGGAGCGGAGCGATAACATCTATCCTTTGAGGGTTTCTCGGTTTAAATGTGGGGTTACGATTAGATGGGTTGGGGTGCAGGGCAAAGCCCCTGTGGTATGGTACATGAAAGATTTAATAATATGTAACGTACCTGTTATGTTATATATACAACATGTATTTGTAACCCTAGCATACAATTTCTAAATAATAAGAAAAGGTCCAGCCACTTGCTCCTGAGGATGTAGGCACATTGTCGAACCTCTTTAAATCTCTGTGTCTATTTTTCTTTCTTCTCTTTACTCTTATTTATTGTGTTATTTCGCAACAAAAATTATTATTATTATCAACAATAAGTAAAAATGTGGAATGCCCACTATATTT
Organism: Mallotus repandus; assembly: GCA_949671775.1. Taxonomy (NCBI): domain Eukaryota; kingdom Viridiplantae; phylum Streptophyta; class Magnoliopsida; order Malpighiales; family Euphorbiaceae; genus Mallotus; species Mallotus repandus. The sequence goes on from CATIWM010367427.1 coordinate 22,029, forward strand.
CAATTTAAACTAAAAATATGCAAAAAAGAAAATTAATATTGTATAATTTCAAATTTTATAATTTTTAATTAAAATATGTTGTTATTATCATATATGATAACTTATTAATTATTATTTTTAGTAAATAATCTAATCTTATTGATGTTATTTAAAATTAATGAGCTAAATAATATTATTATATTTAATAACTTATTAATTATTATTGTTATTAAGTAATATAATCTTAATGATATTATTTAAAATTAATAAGCTAACTAATATTATTATAATTATTATTTTACTATATAATAATATATAGACACATATTATAGATTACCAAAACGATGTAGTTTTGCCCAAAACTACATCATTTTGATTAAAATAAGTAGTGATCTTGCAAATAGAAATAAGAGAAGATAGGTTATTTTTATTAATTAAAATATATTGCTATTATTATATTTAATAATTTATTAATTATTATTGCTATTAAGTAACTTAATCTTATTGATATTATTTAAAAGTAATGATGTAAATAATATTATCATAATTATTAATATTATTGTGTGTGTATATATACAAAAACCAAAACGATATATTTTTATCCAAAACTATATCGTTTTGATTTGTGGATAATAAATATAATTTTAATTAATAATACAAATTTATTTATTTCATAAATTTCTGAATTCTCATTTTGGACCGTATCATATCAATCTGTTATGATAGAACCAGAAAAATGAAATGATACCGGTATGCAGATTTTTAGATTAGGTATTGGTACTGGAGATTTTATTTTTAAAACTCCTAAAATATGGTATGATTTCGGAGATCTTAAATCTCTGAATTTTCTAGACCTGTGCTCACCTTCATTCCCACATCAAAATATAATCGCCACACAAACTCGCAAATTTCAAATTGTCTTGTGTTCATAGCTTCCTAGTTTCTACCATCCGAACTTACAAAACCCATGTTATTTTATATTTATAGACGTTTAAAATTTTGGCTTCAAGTAAATTTATTTGAAAAATTTTAGAATGACTCCAAGATTATTTCTTTCTAAGAAATTATTTTTTTAATTTAAATCCAATTTAAATTCTCACAATATAAGTCAAAAACTTAAACACACTTCCTAACATTAATTATTTTATAATTACATTCTAAATTAGTAGGTCAAATATGTAAAATAATATAGAAAGATTACAATAATTTTATATATAGTTAATTCTTCAAATATAATGCTAAAACTATTTTTAATATAAATATACAAATTTTATTATAAAATTTAGTTTATGTTAATAATAATTTTTTAGCTACAGTAACTTTTATTATATAATGTATAATTTTTTTTGAAACAATAATATAATGCATAATTTGTATAAATTATTAATAATAATATATAATATCTAACATTAAATAATCCATAGCATTTATATTATGCTATTTATTTTTTATAAATATAAATAAACTTTAAGTACATTATAGATTTAATGAATGTTTTAAACTAGTACAAATTTTAAAAGTTCTCAATACCAAAAATAGCGCATCATGCATGCTGAAATGAATGGTACTTCAAAACCATGAAAATGGTCCATCATCACAAATTGATTAAAAATAATATATAATTTAACAGGGGTACTATCACAAATCAAAATTTTGAGGAGGATAATAAAATTTTTTTTTGTACAACAAATGTATTTAAAATTCAAAATTTTAATTTCTTCTTTTGACAAGTGAGAGATTTACCCTTGTAATAGTAAGAGACCAAACCCATAACCTTTGATGCCATGTAATGAATTTTTATCATTTAACTACTTAATTTGACAATTTTTTCCTTTTTTTTAAGGTCAAAGGTACAAATTGGATCTTGAATGATGCGCCTAGGACTAGATTGGATCTTTATGTTTTTTTTTTCTCATTTAGAACTTTTTTTTTCAAAGTTGTCTCAATTTGGACCTCACACATAAGAAGGTCCAAACTGACGTTACAATCTTGCACAGCTGGACTCCTAGGACCCACCAAAAGGGTCAAATTGGAACTTCAACTTTGTAAATTAAGACATATTGGACCTTTACCGAGTATAATTAAGTCATATAACTTTTTTTAGTACAATTAAGTCCTATATGTTAATAAAAAATTAATTTTAAGGGTTACTAACAAAAAAAATTGATAAATATTTTTTAAAGTATATATATATAATTATAAAGTTTTAAAACCTATAAAATATATATATTTTTAATTTTTTCTTGAATTTAAAAAAATTTACAATTAAGTGATATATATTTCAAATAAATGATCGATTTTATTCATTAATATAAATAGCAAATTGATAATTGGTCTAAAATTTAATTTTAAAAATTGAATAAAAAAATTTATTTATCAATTATTGTGTAGGTTTAAAATTTTAAACTAATTAATGAAATTTAAAATTTTTTTGGTCAACCATTAAAATTAAATGTTTAAATTAATTATCAATTTGCTATTTATAATAATGAAATCTCCCACATTGAACAAAGCCAATTGAAAATTTTGTATCAATTATCTTGATTTAGTTAAGTATAAGCTATCCATATATGAATTAAAATTTAACAAGAATAAAATGAGTTGAATTTGATTTATAAATGTTTATTAATATAATAATCCAAAAATTTAATTTTAATGGTTGAAATTTTTTTTTTAATTTCATTAATTAGTTTAAATTTTTTAAACCTACACATTAATTTTTAAACCTACGTAATAATTGATAAATAAATTTTTTTATTCAATTGTTAAAATTAAATTTTAGATCAATTATCAATTTGCTATTTATATTAATGAATAAAATTGGTCATGTGACACCTGTTAAGGATGTCAAGCATACATTGTATGCATGTGACTAACACATAACATATTTATTAATATCAAATTTTTAACTCATAATTCCACATATGTAACACATCTCACACACTAACAAACACACAGCTTCAAGCAATTCACATGTTTTTTTTTATACATATACAATGCGCTAGCCTTAATATAAGATATGAAAATTCACTAAGCATGCGACGTTTAAGAAAAACTGAGGACGACCTCCTGTTGATCCACCTAACACAATGCTAGTGTATCTGATGCAAATATTTCTTCTTTACCGACTAATTTCTTTTAATCCTGAAAAATAATGTAGATGGGTGAGCCTGCAACTCAGTAAATGAACAATATAATATCCTATGAAAAGATAACACATCAACATATGATATTATCAATCACCAGTCCATTTAATAATTAACAATAAACTCTTAGCATGCATATAATTATTTTAGCATAGTATTTTCTTCTGAACAACAATGTACTTGTGAATTACATATAATTCAAATTTTTTTTAATAAATCATGGATCCCCATACGCACACATCCCTGCCATAAATATCTTTTTTTTGTATTCTTTTTTTTAGCCGTTTTATGGCAAATAAAGGGGATTCCATATCGCACACAGCTCGGCCTCATTCACAAGTAGCATTGCGTCCTCATATCCATTCAACTATATTTTTTATATTTACATACACATCGAAAATTCACCACATTGTCACAACACTTTATTCAACTCATCATCAACTAAATGCATCACATATCTCTCCATAAAGCAAATTAATATCTTTCCCGTAATATATAACAAAAACAATAATATACCAAAAATATTCCAATATATACCATTTTCCAACATGGCAGAGTTGACAGTGCAAATTCAAAAATACACAAAACATTCCATATTATGACTATCAAAGCCATATTTTCCAGATCAATAGTATTATGAGTCTATATTAATTTTTAACAAATTTCACATCAAATGGATATATATATAAAGAGAAACATCAAAAATATTCAACCATGGTCAAGCTGTCAACAAAATTAAGCAATAAAAAGTATTTCCCAATTTGGCAATCAAAACAGAAAAATCAAGCTTCCTATATTCTATAAAATTTGTAGATAACATCTCAAAGTTTTCATAGGAACAAACGGTATCCAATTTTGAGTTATAAAACTCCAGATATAGCTCAAGCAAGTCGGCTATTCTATACTAAACAGGCACTCAAATTTTAGCAAAATTCATTCACATTACAATCTCATCTCAACAACAAACAATCATCAACACAACAATCAAATATCACAATAATCAAAATTCAGTATCTACCAATTAGAACATAAATATTTATCTTATCCAATCAACTTAACAAATAAATTTATAATTATTTATTTTTAAGTGTTATATTTACATAGAACATTAAATTATTCACTTACCTTTATTGTTTCCTTCCCTTTGTTTGAATTTGCTTGTGTATCAGCCTCTTTTCCAATTTTTTTAGCTGAAATATATCATAATTCACTTGTTTTTAAACACCCAAAAATAATAAAAATTCATCTATCATGATAACATCACTAACCTACCTAAACATATGAAGCTGTCAACTATGGCAGATTTAATAGGGTGACTTTAAAAATTAACTAATAATTATATACAATGAATATCAAAATAAAAATTTCTAGATCATTAACTCTATGTGTCTAAAGTAATTTAAAATTGATTTTTCTTCAATTGGAGGTGTATAAAGGAAGAAACCTAAGAAATAATCTACTATACTCAAATCATTGGTAGAATTGGAGCAATAAAATGTTCAGCCCAAAATGACCATCAAAACAACATAATTACGTTTCTCTATTTAATCAACTTAACCAATTTAAGTCCTATATATGTATATATTTTAATAATTCAATTTAAATTCTTAACTTCCTAATTCTTATTATGAACTTAATTGTAAACATTTATAATCTTCTCCTATTTAACATTAGAATTAATGCTACATATATCTCATGTATTTCTCATGTCTATATGTTATGCATGTTACGCAAATAAATGTAATATATTAGGTGGGCGTTACACATATGCTTTTGACATATCCATCTTCGAAAAGGCCCATCCAACTTTCCCTTGAGTTTTCTTGTGCATATAATGACCAATCTCATGGGCCACAAGCACATTGTCCGATATTAATCGACTCAGGATAAAAGCACTCTGTGATTCTAAAATACCTGAGTCTAATAAAGACTTTAATCTATTTGTAATAGCCGTAGATATTATTTTTAGGACCACATTGCACAACACTATTAGTCTAAATTATGATAGTTTTAAAGGGCTCTTAACCTTCAGAATCAGAACAATATTTGTGGCATTCAAATTACAAGTTCTCTTTTATTTAAACAATCCAAACAGAAGGAAGTAATAGACTCGTCCACAACATCCTAATGCTGTTAAAAGAAACCTGAGTTAAAACCATCAGGACCTGGACTTTTATCCTAATATATAGCCTTGAGAGCATCAACAACTTCCTGAGCAATAAAAGGTTTAATAAGTTCTGTATTGTATCTATCCTTGACTTTTGTGATACCACTTGGAAAATTACAGAATCTGTACCCATTGTGAACTAAAAAGTGTTTTAAATATTTTATAATATGATTTTGAAGCCCCAAATTCCAATATACCCCTTTGCCATCTTTATATATAAAAAAAAGAATCCAATTCTTTCTATGCTGAATAGACACATATACATGGAACATTTTAGAATTTGAATCACCATCTCGAAGCCAGAATAACTTTGAACTCTACTTCCAGTACTGCTCTCTTTGATTAAGCAAACACTGAAGCTTTTTGTACTTCCACAAGTACTAAAAAAGAAAGGAGGGGGGGGGGGGGGGTTGAATTGGCATTTTAAACAATATGGATAATTTTGATTTTACACCCAAGAGTAAACTAACAAGAGAGTTAGAGCTAAAATAGATGAAGTAGAAGAGTAATAGAAACTTAAAGGACTTATAGAGGTTCGGCCCTGAAAGCCTACGTCATCTCTTTAACCACTTGTTGAGAGTTTTAATCCACTATCAATCTACTTCAAGGTATAGATTAAACCCTTACAAGCTTGAACTAAGCCACCCAAGTGTTTTTATAAAGTTCACATTCAAACCTAAATGTTAAGAACAATCCTCTTAGCTTACAAGTATTTAAAACCCTAACCTAACTCACTCAATCTCACTATTAAGCTATTGATTGAAGGTAAATAAACACTCACCAACCCACACTCAAGAACACTCTTAAGATATATAAAAATTATAAGAATTAAAGATGAAGATTTGGGTGGTTGAAGAATTAATTTCAAGTTTGAAAGCTCAAAGATTACTTTAAATTTGTTTGCTCAGCTTCATTAATTTTCCTCCAACTGATTTTAGAGTAATATTTATATCCTCATAGAGAAAAAGAGTTGTTGGAGGTGAATTTAATGCAAATAGATCCGTTTGAACCACCCAAAGAGAAGAACTCTGCACGTTTGTCATGACTCATGATAGAGTCGTCATTAGTCATGACAGTCGGGGCACCAAGATTATAAAGTTTGAATTCCCACACTTTCATGAGCTGTGATGCTTATGTTATTAGTGATGATGAAATTTTGGGAATTAGTTGTGACCGTCATTACTCATGACACCTCTGTCACCACTTATGACAGATGTGTCATGACTTCAGTGTTCATGACACTGGTCATGAAACCTTTGAGATTTTTGGGATTTTTGCAACTTGGATCTTCTTAATTTTGCTCTAAAATTTTTTCTAATGATTGGAACTTGTGATCATTTGTAATGAATATTCCCATCAGATTTGACCAATTTTGACTTTAGATTATGATAAAAATTCAATCTTCGATTTAGTCCCCCTGTCACCACTCATGATGAGTTTGTCATCACTCATGACAGGTGTGCAGACTTAATAAATTCAAAGTACTTACTTTTCATTCCTTGACTTGTATAATTTTCAATAACTTGAATATAAATACTTAAGCATAAGGATTACATATAATTTTACTTAATTAATTGTAATTATAAAAAAATGATTGTTTTACCCCTCAAGGTTCAACACCTTTGATTAACTTAGTTAATAATCCCTAGATCCACATTTTAACATTTCTTCAGATCACCCAACTGTCTATGACAACTATTAAGTTCATAAGAAAAAGTCTGCCGTAATTTTTCACCCCACCTTATCAAAGATTGCCTACAGGTAAATAATCTTTGTTGTGCATTATCCATGACTCTGCTCCCAACTATCATGAATCAACTATTTACATCCCTCTTTGAGAAACTAACCATTTTCATATCTAAATCTTTGTCTTACTTCCACATCCCGAAGAGCTAATTTCACACAGAGAGCTGAATGGTCTGATGTACACATCGCAACATTAATGACTTCCACATGAAGAAATAACTTAACCCAATTGCCATTACAGAACACCCTATCAAGATGCTCCTCTACATGAGCTGGAGTCCCTCTACCTCTTTCATAAGTAAATTGAAAGCCCTTCATACCAATATCCAGAAGATTATAGCTCTCAATTGTAGTCCTAAAGCCATTAATTAAAGAGTCTGGTTTAAGAATTGGTTCTTTCTTCTCTCTGTTTGATAGAATATCATTAAAATCTCCTGCAAAAAACCATGGAAGAGAAGAAATAGATGTTAATCTCTGAATTAAGTTCCATGATTCATGACGTCAACTCCTTTTCGGATATCCATAGTACCCAGTAAATCTCCATTATTTGAAATTTTGACGAGAAATAGCAATGTTAAAAAAATTAGAAGAAAAGCCTAACAATTTGATATCAAGATCAATCTTCCAAAACAGACATAACCCACTTTTATTGTTGAGCACTTTAATAAAAAAAGAGCTTATCAAAGCCCAATTTCTTCTTTACTTTTTCAATACAGGCCATTTGAACCTTACATTCCATCAAAATTACCACATAAGGCTTAAATCTGGATACTAAATCTAGTAATTCTCGAACTGTTCATGGGTTGCCCAGCCCACAACAGTTCTACTTCAAGAGATTCATAATGCCCGATGGGCCTGATCATCAAGACCTACCTCCATAAGGTTATACACACCCTAGCCAGAAGTTCAGTTGGACCCTCTTTATTATTCTTATTCTTAGGCTCAGTAATGACAGGCCCATCCCCCTTCCTTTTCCTTTTAGGATCCATAAAAATTAATAGATTTGAATCATCTCCCTCCTCCACTCCTTCCATAAAATTTGCCCTATAAGAACCTGCCTTGTACAACCTGCCTTGTACAACCTGCCAGTGTTTTATAAACATCCATTATTAGTGGGATTCATAAATTGTCCATCACCCACCTTTTAGGGAACGTGATTTACTACTAAAAGAGCCCTAGAGGGGGGGGGGGGGGTGAATAGGACTACAGAATAAAAATTAAAACTTAAAAATAAATAAACAAGAATTGAAAGAATGTTAAGAAGGAAGAATGAAGAACACAATGATTTAAGGAGTTCGAATTCAACAATAATCCTACGTCTCCACCTAACTTATCTCTAAGTTAGGATTTTTAATCACCCACAATCTTATTCACAAGATTGAGTATACACAAGAGTTTAAGGCTCACTCTTATAACCTTACCAATAAGAGTTTTAAGGCTCAC
>CATIWM010367505.1:0-16550 GCA_949671775.1 Mallotus repandus
TATTTTATTTTCTCTATTATTTGTTTTTTTTTCTTTTTTTTTATTTTTTTCCTTATTTTTTTATTCTTAATTTTTTATTTTTAGTTTTGATTTTGGGTATATATATATAGGTGCTCTACTCTATTTCAGAGATTATAATTAACATATTTAAATTATATAACTCATGTTAGTTTTAATAAATAATTAAAGTTTCAAATATCCTAGAAAATTATTTTGAAATATAAAATTTTATATTTATATATATATATTAGGATGCTATTATTTTATTCATTTTATACATGAAAAATAAACTAAAATATACAAATAATAAAATACAAATAAATGAAAAATATTTTCAAGTTTCATACATTTTATTTTAAATACAAATAATTAAATTTGAAATTTATTACTTGAGACCAACTATTTCTTTGATAATTTTTCTAAAAATATATATTTACTCAAATTATCATATTCAAATAGTGTTTTGAGTTTTAGATATTTTTTTGAGTTTTCAACACTGTTTTGAGTTTTAGATACTATTTTGAGTTTTAGATACTATTTTGAGTTTCAGATACTTATTATATTCGAATCATATACTTTTTTCTGTATCAAATATGAATAAGATTCAAAAAATATACGGATAATATTCAAAAGTGTATATAACTAAATAATAAATAAGACACCTATTTTGCATTTTCAACATATAAGAATAAGATTCCAAAAATATACGCATAATATTCAAAAATGTATATAACTGAATAATGAATATGACACCTATTTTGCATTTTCAACATATTCGAATAAGATTCCAAAAACATACGGATAATATTAAAAAATGTTGAATAGTGAATGTGACACTCGTTTTGCATGTTCAACATATACGAATAAGATTCAGAAAATATTGATAATATTTAAAAATTTTGAATAATGAATATGACATATGTTTTGTATGTTCAACATATACGAGTAAGAAAATATTCAAAAATGTTGAATAATGATATGACACATGTTTTACACTTTTAACATATACGAACATTATTCAGAAAATATTCGGATAATATTCAAAAATGTAGTTAACTGAATAACAAATATGTCATCTGTTTTGCATTTTCAACAGCCTATTTCAACAAACAATATCAGATAATTGTTTTTAATTAATAATTTTTATTAACACAATTGGAAAATATAAATTTTAATTAAATAATAAAATATAATGTGATAGAATTTATAAATTTTATAAATGATTTGAGAAAAACACAAATTACAAAATGTAGAACCACATCGATCATGGGTGTTTTAACAAATTTGATATAAGCATGAAATTTGTGGGTCAAATATAGTGTCATATTAAGCATCATTTTGTGCTGCAATATATATGAACAAAACATGCATCACCTATAGTCAACTTACTATAGTGCAACATACATCACCAAGTCAAAAACAATATATATATATTAGTTTATTTTTTTTAACCTGTTTAGGACGGTGCAAATTGGTTGTGAGTTCTATAAAACTGCAAATCCATATGAAAGCAACATTTTTATAATAATAATAATATGCTTAGATTTGGATAACCCCACTAAGCTCTGGTTCTACGATAGATGCCATTGTTCTCCTTTTAGTGATTCTAACATAAAACTTTTTGACTCAGGTTTTGTGAAACTGCTCTGATAGACATTTATTGCAATCTTGCATATTAGGCCTATCAATGACATGCACCCATGTGCATTATTTATTACTCTTCTTTTCACTCTGCCAATAAGCACAGAGCAAGCTTGCTAACTTCAGGAATTGTTAACTTTCTCGTTGCCCTTTAAATAACAAATGGATTCTAACGCTTTATGTTACCAAGAACTTTTTTTTCTTGATGTTGAAAATAAATAGATGTTGGCTTCTGGAAGCAGGGGTTCCAAATGGGTTGAACATGCATTTAAACTGGGTAATCAGTCGTGTACATGCTTCCTACTAGCAGTACTTATCTATCCGGTATTTATAATTTGCAGTTGCACTGCTTTTGCAATTAGAAACATTTAGTGCTGCTTTCCTCTGGTTGCTGTAACATGTGCAAAATTGGCTACATCTTTAAATTAATTTTGATAGTGAAAACACAAACCAGTAAGATAAAAACATTACCAGACATTATGATGGCAAGTGGTGTCTTTGTTATCTTATCCAGATTGAGTTACGAGACAACAATAAGTGGAGACCTCAGCTCGACTCAAGACTAAAGACTTAAGGAGTATAAGGGAATTTGCTTGCATATATATGTTCTATCCATACTTCTATCAGGAGTTCTTTTATGCCAATCAAATTCCATGCGCAAGGATGCTGCAATATAGGGTAAATGTCATTCTGATGTGAAGCTTTTTGTCCCCTGACTATGGTTCTACTTTATTTAGCAGATGCAACCATATTACCTTACCTAGAAACCAAACATTACAAGAAAATAAAAACATACAGTTCGTAGAATGTGCGGTGTTCTTATTCCCTTGTATCATATAATCTTCAAATTACCTCGACACTGGATTTAATTCCAGTAATAAACTAGCCATTCCCCTTGCAAAAACTCAAAACTAGCCATCTGTTAACCTGTTTACAAAATAGTTCATATGCATGCAACACATCTAACAACAATAAAAATCAATAAATTATGAGAATCTCATTCTTAAGAAGCTACATGCATGAAATTAGTAAAACAGTGAACAAACTAGAAAGGAAGAAGACGATGCTGGGAGGAAGAAGAAGATATTGTAAGTCCAAACCAGAACCTCACTCCCTCACGTCCTCACCTCTGCCGACAACTGCCAACAGAAGTACCATGACCTCCACCGCCGCGTCACCACCGCTGCATGTATAAACGACCACGACGACGTACCAAAACCAGATCTGGAACAAGACACCCAGCTGCTGCTATTGCTGTTGCTGTTGCTCTTCATCGGAATCGTCATCATCTCGCGCAGGGAAGGACAGCGGAAAAAATAAAGCAATGGAACTGAGGGAAAATAAAAATAGACACGCTTGTAATTGTTCGGAGAAAAGCGTGTGTAATTTTTTTGAAAAAAAATAATTATAAATTTAGTGTCTTAATTTTTATGAATTTTTTATTTAAATGTCTAAATTTTTAATTTTTACAATTAAGTATTTAAATTTTAGAAAAACATATTAATGTAGTATTTTTAACAGATTTAATATTGACGGAGTGCTTAATCAGATCAAATATGACCCACTTTTATCTCAGTTATTAGTTATGTCATGTATCACATGTATTGCATTATTTAAAAAATTAACTTTTTAAATATTATAAATTGACAAAAATAACCTCAATATTAACTTCTGCTGCAGATATTAAGGGTGACTGAATAAAAATAATTTTATCTTTTAAATAATATAATATTTGTGACAAATGACATGGTTAATGACTGACATAAAAGTGAATTCTGTTTGATCTGACTGAGCAACCAGTCAATATTAAATCGACCGGAGATACTACATTGATATATTTTTTAAAAGTTCAGATACTTGATTGTAAAAAAAAAAATTCAGACGCTTAAATAGAAAAATCAAAAAAATTAAAACACCAAATTTGTAATTAAAAAAAATATTTTACCGAAAATAGGATTAAAAAAAGTGGTATTTTTTGTAAAAGTCCCAAATTTATATAGGGAAAAGTGCAGTAAATTAGAACGTTTTTTCACTTATTGTCACATTATTAATAACTTTTAAATATTTGTGGTTTAATTCTATTTATATAAAATTATTAAAAATATATAATGTAATATTAAAATAATATGAATCTTTAATAGTGAAATTATTTAATAAGTAGTAGAGTATTCATCTAATTAAAATAAATTTATTGTAAATAAAATAAGATATATTTTTAATTTTATAAAGAATAAAAAGAGAATTTTTAAAATAAATTTATAATATTTTTAAAAACATCTTAGTAGTTATATTAATTAGTAAATCATATATAAAATATTTTTTATTATTAAAATAATGTTATATTAAAATTTTATTATAAAATAATGACGATGTCAGTTGATAAAATATTAAATGTTAGAAAAATAAAATTGCATATCTCTAAATACCACAAAAAAAATACCATAATATTTCAAGTAAAAATATATCTAACTACATGATTTTTTTTTTTACTTATCCCGTTTGTATAATTTCAAGCTGCCGCCTATTGCGTTTTTGAATTTTTCAACCTGTACTCTTTTTGTTTATTAGGAAAGTGAAATGACTTTATTCCGGTGATGGTTTGTACGAGCAGTCTTTATGTTTAATAGGGTCGAAATTAATTTTATAAATTAATTATAGGACAATTTAAACGGTAAATTTTTTTTTTATAGATGATCACTATGAACTTTGTATTTAATTACAACTTAGTTTAAAAAATTTAATTTATATCTTCCATTTATATTTTGCGTATGATTCATATAAATTTTTTTGGTTCATAAACAATCTAATATTACTATTTTAATTCAAAATTTAAAAATAGTATACAAATAAGTCCATATATTATCCTTAAATTAAAGTAATAAATTATTGAAATATATTAATATTATGCAAATATTTTATAATTAATGTATAATTTATTATATGTAAGAAATTAAAATATTGTATGCAAAAATTAAAGTAATATTTCAATATTTAAATATAATAATATTATACAAATATTTTATCAATTTGTAGTTTATCATAAAAAATTAAAAAGAAGATAAATATTAATATTTGTTTCGTTCTCTAATCAAATAAAGTTTTTTACATTATTTTAGGAAAAAAGGTATTCATCCTTCAAAATAATTTTAAATTTTTCCATTAAATTCTATATGAATATAAAAAAAATATGGACTTATTTATATGCTATCTTCAAATTTTGAACTATAATTGTAATGGCAGATTGTTTATGGAGCAAAAAAAATATTATAAAGACTAGTTGTGAAATCTAAATAAAAATTTAATAACTAAAAAGATACAAATTAAAATTTTATAACTAAATTGTAATAAAAAATAAAGTTTAATGTCCATCTATGGAATTTTTTCCAATTTAAACCTTACATATTAAAATATCTTTATGAAAAAAATTGATTTTAAATCATTTTCTCTTGCTGATGGACTATATAATAGGAGGAACAACCTTCTTATTTTAAATCAAGTGAAGTAGGATTCAATATCTGCATCTCATAATGCTCTTAGAAATAGTAGCGCTACTAAATCACATCCTCACATACAGTTATATATTTTTTTTATAGTAAAAAATATCAAAATTAATTTCTGATGTGGAAAATAGAAGTGACGATATTTCTTAACTTGATATACATACAAATCGGTAGACATTTTAATTGGAAGAAAATTTTGCCATCCTAAGATACTTAAAAATTAAATTTATAATTTTTGAAATATTGTAGAAGAGCTTTCATTGTTAATATTTATTAGTTCAAATGATAAAAAGTTTGAATTTATTTAAGTAAGGTCTTGAATTCCAATCTTATGTATGGAAAAAATAGATAATGAGAGAATCTTGTTCCTTTTATAGGTCCACCGACTCAACTCCAAAATAGTTAAAAATTATTATGATTTCTGAATACCGAAGGCATGAAATTAAAAAAAGAAGCTTTCATTATTTATCTACTTAATTTTTCGACGTCAATTAATTATATTAGATTGTTAATTTGTTCCTATTTTTTTAGTAATTATTCACAAGGATTCCGACTAATGCAAATTCAACTGGTGAATCCATTTTGAGAAACAAAACACTTTTATTTTTTTTTTTGCATCTGATGCACCCGGTATGTGGTATTTCGTAGGACCTTACTAATCCGGATTCAACATGAGTAGAACTCTGAAGGGTGAGAAAAATCTCCCCATAAGTATTTAACGCTTCTACATACACTAGATTTCGAATCTAAAACTTAGTTTAAGCAGCATTAGACCCTAACTACAAAAAGTTGTAAAAGTTTTTACATTTATATAATTAAGTTTTAAAAGATTTTTTCTCACCAGTAAGCTTAAAAAGTTCTAAACATTAGTGTTAAATGTCAAAACAAATGGAGCATAATGATGTGTCCGTTTTACCTAATTACCTTAAGACGTGTTATACTCTTTTCAACTCACCTTTGCACTACCAAAATAACAAAAATATATATGTTAACTTGTTTTTCATCCACCACCTTTCTTTCAAACTACCAGTGTTGTTGTTCTTCACAAAGATTACAACAAATAGAAACAATTTCATTATCTGCGAACCACAAGAAAAGTATTTTAATAACTCAAGTCCATTACAAATAAAACCTTCAAAACGAATGGAGAAATTATAAATAAGTATCATAAAAATAGAAAGTTCACCATTTAAAATCAAAGCACGCAAACCAACAAGGAACCTAACTTCATCCACAGATCTACGCTTATTTTTGCCATTATTGAACACATGATTTTAAAATTTTTCGGGGTTTATTTAGAATTAAAAAAAAAAAAAAAGAAGATCAAATTTAGTTTAAATTAAAGAGGAATTAGTGAGAAAGATTGAAACTTGAGAAGTATGAAAGGAGCTTACAGTAAGCTTAAGGATGGATTCAATTCCTTTCGAGCTGAGCAATTTGTTTTGGACAAGCGATAACCACTTCAAGTTTATGCAAGACTTCAATCTCTTGAGAAAAGTAAGAGTGTTGAAGGCAAGGTCCAGTTTCTCCAAGGAGATAAAATGGGTAAACAAGATACCTCCACAAATATCAGTCAAAATGTTCTGTTACAACACAAACGAAAGAGAAGAGTAGAGAAGAGGATGGAGATGGCAGCAAAGCAACAATATATGCGTTGTACATTGGAGAGATAGTCATTTATAAAAATTTTTGGCTCCTAAACAATCTTGGATTTATTCAAAATTGAAGAAAATTGAGACATAAGTCATATTTTCTTGATTAAGTATATCTTAATGAGAAATCGAATAAAAGACTCACCCTGAATGGTATCAGAATCTTGAAAAAAGATAAAATTAATTTTTTGAATCTCTTTGTAATTTCAGGATTTTAGAATTAAATTGAAAAGATGACGAGAGTAAGGGATTAAAAAGATTCTAAATAAAAATTAGGAAGACTACAAATTTTTTTTAGTACCTTTTCTCAAACAAAATTGAAGTTAGATTATTAAAAAGAAATAAATCAAATTTTAGCATGCAAACTATAACAAGTGCAAAGTTGGATAATCATTACTGAATTTAACCCAAACATTGCTTCTTATTTTTTCTTTGTTGTAATTTTTTGATCAATAACAATGGTAGTGGTTCGAGAGAAGTGGTGATGGGAGGAGGAAGAGGAAGAGGAAGAGGAAGAGGAAGGAAGAAGATGAAATTAGCTTGCTTTTTTTTTTTGTGTTTTTTGTTTTGTTTATGGGTAATGGAAAGATGAGTTTGAAAGGAGTCTGACATGACTGTTTAGGTGTCAAAATAGGTATATATCAGTTGTACATGTATTCTAAGTTAATTGGGTAAAACGGACACATCAACATATTTTATTTATTTTAACGGTTTAAAGCCAACGTGTAATACTTTTTAAATTTATAGGCCTCAATTTTAAAATAAATAAATTTGAAGTTGTTTGCAAAATTGTATATACTTTTAGGATTTCAAGTGTCATTATCTTTTTGTACATAAAATACAAATTTAAAACTTTGTTTAATAAATCCAAATAATTCAACAGAAGTTTTCCTAATCTTATTATCTCTATGAAATATACATAGATCATCAATTTGATTTGCCATAAATAATCAATGCTGAAGATATATAGATTATCAATTTGATTTGCCCATGAATAAAGACGCATACAGAACAGATTATCTTAAAGGATTGCAATTTGCATTGAATTCAAAACAGGGGCAAATCAATTAAAAGATGCTCATGTATGAGGACAAGCAGCTCATAGTTAATTTTTTCATGTATCCAAATACAAGAATACAACAATTTGCATTTGAAATCACATGAACTATTTATCTTGGAAATAACAAAATGTTTAATCGTTATAATTAGTAAGCTCACAAGCAATAGTTTAACTAAATCCATATAAATTGTTACTTTCCAGCTGCTGAAGCTAGTTTTTACCTGTGCTTAAAGAATTCAACCACCTTGTCTAGGTCAGGCATAGTTTCCTTGACAACAGGAACCTGCGTAAAATTCTGAATCCATTCATCAACAAAAGGAAACGTTTCAGGATCATGAATTTTGACATCAACAGTCTTCTCTACAGCTGCAACCCAAGTTGGGATCCAACCCATGGCCACATCAAGAAATCCAACTGTGTCACCTCCAAAAAATTTCTTGCCCTTGGCTTTCAGCTCTCCATCAATTACTTGCAAAGCTTCTTTTGCCTTCTCCATTTCCTTCTGCTTTTGCTCTTCTTCAGTGCTCCCAATAATTCCCCTCAATGCTTCCATAAGCTTAAATATTACATACATTTATCAACACACACTTGATCAGAAATAATTAACAACTGGACAAGTAAAGGATGAAAAGGAATACTTAATTGGCGTTCTTTGTATCACTGACTTTATTTATCTTACATAGTGATTTTTACATTTTATTCAGATTTAGTTTATTGATGTTCAAAAAAAAAAAAAAACATCAGTCCACACAGATATAATTGGCATCATCATATTAAATTTTTTCTTAAATTATTATCAACAAATTTCTCTGCTTTTTGAAAAAATAGATGATAATTTGTTGCTTCAAGTAAGAAATTTGAATTTTCTAAATAAAATTTTAGATTCAAGTCTAATTTATGGAGAAAACATGTGTTAGAAGAGTTTACTCTCTCTTATTGGTTTATCCTGCCCAAATTTTAAATTAGTCAGAACTTTTGTGGCTATCAGATGCCAGAGCACCATATTAAGAAAAAAAAAATGATGGATAGATAGATATGTACCTTGTTATCTACAAAGCCAGCCCAGAAGCGTACGATGGCTCTGTCATAAGGATCCTGAGGCAAAAGAGGGCTGTGTTTCCAAGTGTCATCAAGGTACTCAACGATGATAAGGGACTCAGAAATGGGTTTTCCACTATGAACAAGAACAGGTATTTTCTTGTAGACAGGATTGTACTTGAGAAGCTCAGGGCTCTTGTTGACCAAGTTCTCTACCACATTTTCATATGGAATTCCCTTAAGCTTCAATGCTAACTCTACTCTGAATGCAAAAGGGCTGAACCAACCTCCCAAAACCTTAACTTCCTGTGCCATCTTTGTTGCTCTCTTGATATGGTTTCTGATTGAAATGGTGATAATGTAGACAAGTATGAGCCTTCTTATAATGACAGCAAAGATACGTGAATGAATTTGGTAATTTTTTCATCAGCTTGCTTATTTAGACGGAAGACCACTTTTTGAGTAAATTGTATTAGAAGTTACCAAAATTTTACACTAAATTTTATTTTGGCTCTATAACTTTAATTTGTATTTTTGTTTTACAAAATATTGATTTTAATTATACAGAGAAGTCATTCAAAATAATTCCGGCTAATTTAGATGACGTGACACAATGAAGTTGCTATTTTATAATTCAACTTAATAAAAATTATCATGTCGCACCATCATGTCATCTTTTACATAAGATTGTTAATTATAATTTTACAAGGTTGAATGTAAAAAAAAAAATTTTTAAAAGTAAAGTAAAATTATGATCAATAGTTTTATAAAGGAGGCATGACAGTATGACATGGTAATTTTTGTTGAGTTGAATTGTAATGTGGTAATTCTGGTGTGCCACGTCGTTTAAATTAGCCAAAATTATTTTGAGTGACTTTTATGTGCAATTTAAATCAATTTTTTATAAAAAAAAATACAAATTAAAGTTATGAAACCAAAATGAAATTGTATAAAGTTTGGTAACGTCTTGTGCAATTAACCCCACTTCTTGTTTTTTCTATTAAAATGAACTAAAGCAAACTGAAAATTCCGGGGTTCAGACTATATTATCAGGTACATTGTTGCTTACCTCGGTTGGATTGCATTCAACAGTTAAATTTGTGAAACATAATACTTAATTAATATAAACAAAAAATATATTTATATGTTACAAATTTAATCATTAACTATAGTACACTCAGTGGAGCAGCATGTCTTGGAGCTCTTAGAATGAGTTTGTGGAACAATAGATAGAAGATATAATTTTTCCATATTATTATTATTATTGTTGTTGTTATTATTATTATGTTAATTTTATTTGTTAACAAGAATTTGACTTTCCTACATTAGTTGGGATTTCAATTTCCTACCCTAGTTAGATTTGTCTTTATTTTCTTTTCTAATTAAATGGGGATTGGTAGACTTGTGCTCCCCTATAAATAATTAAGCCTTAAGGTTGTAAGGATGAATAGTTTTTGCTTCAATAAAATTCCCTGAGAGACAAAATTCTCTCATTCTCCAAATTTTTGGTATTTTTCGGAATCAACGAATATTTGATGCCTATTTCATGGTATTCATTGTGAATCAACATATTGTAGAAGACTGTTTTCTGGTATTTGTGTGCAAATCAATGGACTATAATATTTAAACATTTTTATTCTTTTATTTTATTTTATTTCGTTGAAGCCTCTACTATGTTAGTCGGTATCAGAGCTTACTTTGTTCCTTGAATAATGATGCCACCGAGGAGACAACAACACATTGATGACATCGATGATCATGAAATGGAATAATGAGTTGCCCAGATTATGGATGAACGATTTGAGCAAATGATGGAATGAGTAATAGAAAGGATAGTCGCTTTGATGGGTAATCAGAATCGAGCAAATCCAATCTAGCACAATAATAATCGCCATGGAAATTCAGATGGGGAAGTTAGTGACGAGGAGGAGGAGGAAAAGTATTATGAATAAGCCTTATTCATTGATACCGATGATGGTAAGGATGAAGATGCGGTTATTGGAGATGTATTAATATTTGATGAAGGGGATGAGGACGATGAGGAATGTAATGAATTGTTAGAAAGTGTTGATACAAGAATTGCCTTAGTTGAGAGGCATTCTTATCTGACTCCCAAAGTTGCCAATGATGAATGGTTGCATAGTAACATATTGTCTGATTACCAAGATACTAGTAGTTATGAAAACATTAATTTTATTGAAACTATTCAGGAGTTAGGGATTGAGATGGAGGACCATCCTAAACGTGAATATAATTAATATACTAGAGCTAATTGAGCATGTTGATTATTTTGACTTTATTGGCATTGATGAAATTATTTATTCTTTTATTCTTTTAATTTATATTTTGAATGAATTACAAATTGATGATGAATTTATGATGTTATATGCATTAATGAGCAAATTTCTTTTACAATATTTGGGCAAAATTTGAGGGTGAATTTTCTCTACCATGGGGGACGATGCGAAGCAACAAGTTTCGGAGTTCTTGGAAGGAGTTTGCATAATAATGGATAGAAGACATAATTTGTCCATATTATTATTATTATTGTTATTATTAGTAGGCCTATTGGTACCAAAAGTCACAACTTTTTCGACCTTTTACATATTTGTACCAAACTTTAAAATTTGGCAAAACTAGGCTAATTTGACTTATTATTTGTAATTTTAGCACTATTTAACATATTATTTACAATTTTAGCACAATTGTGATTTGATTATGAATTAATAAATAAAATACATACATATGAAGACTTAAAACAGGTAAAAATTGAGATGATTATAATCTTTACAATTTAAATAAAAATTTCATTCCCATTTTATATTTTGCATTAAATTATTGAGATAGAAGTCTAAGTAATTATTATAATTAGTATTTAGATGATGTGGATGTGAAATTCATAAAGATAGAGATTAGCTACTTCACCTTAGATGTCATATATTGATCAAATTGCAATTGTGCTAAAATTACAAATAATTTGTCAAATTAGGTTAAATTTGCCAAGTTTTAAAGTTTAATATAAATTTGTAAAAAGTCAAAAATATTGTGATTTTTGGCATTAATATGCCTTATTATTATTATAGTTAGGATTTGATTTCTATTATTATTTCAGCATTATTTTAGTTAGGATTTGACTTTCATACATTAGTTGGAATTTCTTTTTCTTACCCTTGTTAGGTTTGTAGTTATTTTCTTTCCTAATTAAATGGAGACTAATAGCCTAGTGATCCCTTATAAATACCTAAGCCTGTTGCAAGGATGAGTAGTTTTTGCTTCAATAAAATTCTATAAGAGACATAATTCTCTTATTCTTTGAATTTTCAATATTCTTTGGAATCAACGAATATTTAATGTCTATTTTTTGATATTTTTTTGAATCAACATATTTTAAAAGATTGTTTTCCGATATTTGTGTGCAAATCAACAGACTATAATACTTATGCCCTTTTTATCCTTTTTGTTTTATTTTATTTGATTGAAGCTTCTGCTCTGTCATCTAGAAGGCAAAATAAATTTTTTAGTTTATCATTACATATGTATGAATGTTATCATATTATATTATAATGCCAGTCTTTTATTTTCCTTTCCCACTAAACTCCGTTAGGTTATGCCTCACCATTTCATAAATCACTTTCAAAAGGAAAAATAGTTGTCTACCTCACCAATATACATTTTATGGAAAATATTTTATCTCATAGTATATGTTCCTAAATTTTTATAAATGATGTCACTTGTATCTATATATATTTAATTAAAAATAATTAACTTATGTATTAATTATGCAATTAATTGCTTGCTAACCGGGCAAGTTTGAAAGGAGCCTGATGCATAGAGCCGCTTCAATCGATCTTCTTTAATGAAACTTTTTTTTTTTCAGATCACAGAGAAGAAGCTGAAATACATAACAGATAGAGTGAATGTTTTCAAAAGGGTTTTATGTTCATGGAATTCTAGGCAATGAGCTATGAGCCATTCCCTGAGCAAAAGAAATGGATTATTTAAGTGAGGCTTTATTTGTAAATGGTGATGGCCCATTCAAAAATATTGTACTTTAATAGAAATGAAAATCGATTTAAAAAGAAAAAATTATAGCTTAAATCAACCCATAATACATCATATCATGTTAATATATATGTGTCCAATTTAAAAAGGAATAACATTTATTTTCCCCCCTACATTTTTATTATTTTCTGGGTTTATTCTCTGCACTTTTATTTACCTGAATTGAGTTCCTACACTTTTATTTCTCTATAAATTGAGATCCTACACTTTTATTTTGGCATACATTTGATCCTTAATTTAAAATTAATGCACTTTTATTTTGCCATATATTGGGTTCTTAATTTTAAATTAAGAACCCAATTTATGATAAAATAAAAGTGTAGAGATTCAATATATAAAAATAAAAGCGTAGAAAGTAAACCAAGAAAACAATAAAAGTGCATGGAAGAAAAT
Organism: Mallotus repandus; assembly: GCA_949671775.1. Classification (NCBI taxonomy): domain Eukaryota; kingdom Viridiplantae; phylum Streptophyta; class Magnoliopsida; order Malpighiales; family Euphorbiaceae; genus Mallotus; species Mallotus repandus. Next base: position 13,347 of record CATIWM010367505.1, read on the forward strand.
ATGGGTTATTCCAATTTAAAAATAGGGATGGGTCCATCTATATGTAAATTGTGGATGAGGCAAGCATGGACATGGCTAACAAAAAATTAATATGAACCCATAATTGTGAACAACCCTGTGAATGAGGGTTCCGCATTTAAATCCTCTCTTTATAATAATGACAATATGTACATATATATATATATATACACGAAAAGATTTCAAAATAAGAGAAGAGTATATCGAGAGAAATGCATGCTGGTTCTTGTAGATGAAAAAGAGCTTTTAACTGTTGTTGAGGTGTTGGCTTTCGGGTTAATCTTGGCAACACAACCAACATGGACGACAGTGTATTCATTAAATGTAGATGTGCCCAAAAAGTGGTAAATTGGCTTCCCATTGATTTAAAAAAAAAATTCTTTCCATAAGTTATTTTTCTTTCTTGTTTTGTTAATTTCGTTTGGTAATATTTTTTTACCCATAACATAAGATGAGATGTACTTGAGTTGACTGCTTATGTGGCAAATATTCATGAAATATTTTTATTTTGATTGCTATGTTTGATAAATTTGGCCAAAAAAATTGGACTAACATCAATCTGAAACAAAAATAAAAATTAAGAGACTGAAAACAAAAAAAATTAAAAAATAGAAGTTGTTTGCCTCACCAATATACTTTTAATGGAAAATATTTTATCTCGTAGTATATGCTTCAAGAGTTTTATAAATGATGTCACTTGTATCTATATATATTTAATTAAAAATAATTATGTATTAATCATGCAATTAATTGCTTGCTAACCGGGGCAAGTTTGAAAGGAGCCTGATGCATAGAGCCACTTCAATCTATCTTCCTTAAAGAAACTTTTTTTGTAAGATCATAAAGAAGAAGCTGAAATTTGCAACAGATGGAGTGAATGTTTCCAAAAGGGTTTTAGGAGAAGATGAGGCAAAAAGGGTTTTATGCACATGGAATTCTGCGCTATGAGCTATGAGATATTCCCTAACCAAAAGAAATGGACTATTTAAGGGGAGATATCTTTACATAAATGCCCTAAAAATAGCCCCCACTTTCTAAATTGCCTTCCTTTTTTATTTTTTGCCAAAATACCCCCAAATTCCAAAAATATTTACCTCCGTGTCCCCTTCCAATGTAAACAACGCAAACAAAAAAAAATCAACGCAAAGAAAAAAAGCTTTTTTCCTCTCCACCTTCATTGTCGTTGTCACCACTAATTACCTCTTCCATAAACTCTTATGATACATTTGTTTATGGCGAGGGCTGGAATCCACCCATACCACCAACAGTGGCCACCTGTGACTGCTCCTCCTCCTCCACCAGTTGCGGCAGTTACAACTCCTCCTCCTGTAGTCCACCATCCGCCTCTGATTATCGTCAATAATAGTAATCACGGGTTAATGTATGATGAGGTAACTGATTAATCTTGGATCTAATCGATAGATTCGGTAGTTATGTCAAATTTGAATGTTTTTCACATGTGTGTGTTTTATAGGTTAAAACAATATTCATAATTATGCTTCCAGATGATGTGAAGGGAAGGGAATTGCAGAATTTATTGAGATGGTTACATGGTTATGAGGCTTCTCAAGTTAACTATAAAGGAGATAAACCTATGGGTTTTGCTCTCTTTTCCACTCCTTAGCTTGTTGTTGCTGCTAAGGATGCTCTTTAGGATATGGTTTTTAATGCAGATTCCAAAGTCTGTGTTGCATACTAAGATGGCGAAGAAGAATCTTTTTGTTAAAAGAGGTAGACATTCAAATCTTTCTACTTTTCGCTTCTTCCTTGCAGTGTAATAATGCTCTAAGCTTGAAAAAAATAGTATATCTTTCTACTTTACACTATAGACATGTTCGATGATTCAAGTTTCTCAAACAGATGAAATTTAATTAAATCTATATTATTGCAAATTTGGCAACTATTATTGGAGTAAAGTACCCTTCCCCAGGAAAAGATACGCTGAAAGTGAAATCATTTGTGTTTGATGAATACAAAGGCCTTGTTGAACAAGATGCTTTTACAAGAAAAAACTTTCAATTTTGTATATATTTCTTACAATTTATTATACTTTAAGTATATTTTACGTCTTAGATACATTATATACACTTAATAATAATAAAATTTTCAATAATCTTTTTATATCAAAAAACGTTTTCACTCAATAATTTTGTTAATTTTTTATATATTATATATATATAACAATTGAACATAATACTTTCAAAAAATATTTAATAATTACAATAAAAAATGAAGTATTTTTTGTATATGGTTAATAATTATAATAGAGAATGAAGTATTTTTCGTACATGATCCGTATGTGATCAATATATAATTATATATAAGAAATTAAATTTAATAACTTATACAAAATATATTATGAATTTCGTTATTGACTTTTAATTTATGTTGATGCCCCATTAAAACAAGTTCTCTTTTTAGTTGGATGCTTCATCATGTAAATTTTCTTTTTCATTTTCAAATCTGTATATGTTTGTTACTCTGCTCAATACCAATAAGAATTTAGTAAAGTAATGAACAAATTGTATGCTTTATTAAGGACGGAGTCCCTCTTGGTGGTTTGATTTGCAATCCCTAAACCCTAAATTAAAAAAATAAGGATAACTGATAATAAGAAAAAATAAATAAATAAAAGAGAGAAAATAAAAATTGTAGAATATTTTCCGTATATGAGCAGTATATTATCCGCATATTTTTGGTATATGATTAGTATATGATCAGTATATTATCTGTATATGAAACCATTTCTTGCAGTTTTATTCATCTTCATAAACAATACTAAATAATCTCATTATATTTTTCATCATCTTTGATTAAATATATTATTATTATTATAAAAATAGTCTCATGATTGATATGTTTGCGATTTTGCCCGTGATAACTTGAATATAAATTTCAAATGCATAAAACTTGAAATATTTTTTGTTTATTTCTATTTTATGCATGAAATTTATGTATGAAACGAATAACATAATATCAGATATATATATACATACAAATTTATATTTCCAAAAAATTTTCTAGGATCATAAAACAAAAAAATTTACATTTCTGAAAATCTAATTATTTTATAATGTAAATATGTTAATTATAATCTCTGAATATATATATAAATATATATACCCAAACAAAAAATAAAAACAAAAAATAAAAATAAGAAAAAAATAAAAAAAATAAGGAAAAAAT
>CATIWM010367523.1:0-12967 GCA_949671775.1 Mallotus repandus
AAAATTAAAAAAATAAAAAATTTTATGAATTGATAAAAAATGACTTATTTCAGAAAATTTATATAGTATAGATGTACATTTTACATATAAGTAACTAAAAAATATAATTATTTTTTTGTAAAAAATATAATTATTTTTTTGTAAAAAATTTTAATCAATTAAAAAAAAATTCTTTATATAGTGTCAACAAAAAAAATTTATTTGATTAATTTTTTAAATGTCATATAAGCTAAATATTTTAATTTAAATTTAAATATATTTTAGAAAAAGTAAAATTTGTCATAAATTTATAAGTTTATTTAAATTATATTATAGATAAAATAATATCACTCTTCCAAATACTTGATAATTTTTAAATAATTTATCTTTATATTAGTATTCATTTTAACTCTTAAAATGTAATATGTATTTATATAATAATTATTTTTTTAATCAAATCTATATTATTATTATTAGTAATGCATATTATTTATTATTAACATTTTTTCTATTTATATTATAAGAATTTATATATTTCATAAATATTTTTAATCACATGCATTGCACATAAGTAAGATCTTACTAGTATATATAAAAGTATGAATAAAGAGAAAATTTTTTTGGACAAAAAAAGATATATATTTTTATATATTAACAAAAATAGTATTACTTTAGTTTTGAAAAATTTTTAAATTGATGAAAACAGTATTAGTTTATATTTAAAATTTAAAATTTTTTATTTAAAAATCAAACATATTTAAATAAAAATAAAATAATTTCTTTTATATACATAAACTATTAAATTATTATAAGATTCAATTATAAATATTTTACAAAAATTTATATTTATAATGTACTACATTTTACATATATATGAATTTTGAATAATAGTTAAAATTAATAATTTTATTATTAGTTTAATTTATATATCTATATAAAGCTAAAGCAAAGAGAATTAAATTTAGAGTGCCACGTAGGATTGGAAGTCATATAAAAAGCCACCTGTAATAATATAAAAAATTTAAATATTTTTATTAGTAATTAAATATTTTTATTAGTATTTTAATTAAGATAGGAATCTACAATTAATTAAAATAAATATTTACAGTTAAATTTAAATTAAAACTCATTGAAAAGAGTACAATTAATTTCTATGGAGTTTGGTAAATGAGCTATAACGATTAAATTAGTTAAATAATTATACTTTCATTAAAACTAAAACTCTATTAAAAAAAGTTTTGAAAAAATTACTATATATCTTCAGATATTTCAAATATTAAATTTTAATAATTTAGTTATAGTTTGATCAATTAACTAAAGTAGGATTAAATTAGTTATTAAACTACAACTACGTTTAAGTTTTAGATACCTTTCAAAAGATTTAACTTAAATAAAAAATTTATCTCTTTGGTTATATTTTACTTTGAAAAAAATTTTAAACACGCTAATTTTGATAAGTAAAATCTTACGAAGGAAAAACAATAAACAGACTCCAATAGTTATATAATGTTTGTAAACTTTTGTTTGAATAAAATACTTGAATACTTGCAATTTAGTTTATCATTTAAAATAAAAAAAACAAAAATTATGAATTTAATAGATAAGATTATATAAGAAAAATGTTTAATCAGAATAACTTTGAGATAACTATTTAAATTAAATTTGAATAAAAAATTATTTTTTTTTAATTTGAAATTTTTTTTTCTTATCATAATTGTCCATTGACACCCAATATAAATTCAAAGCATAATTTATATTTTTCATTAAATTTCTCATTCTTTAAAAACCATTTCTAATAGATAAATTTTCTTAAAATTTCTTCTCATAGCTATGTATATATTGTCACAGTAATATCTAAATGGCTTTGCTTTTTTTTTTTAATTCACAAATCTATCTAAAAATGCAAGGTTTAATGAGTTATTTTTTTGTTTTTTGTTTTATATGGAAGCTGCTATACTTTATGGGCTACATCTTAACAACAATTTTAAGAAAACTATAAAAGTTTGAGTGTCTAAATTATGGGATTCTATTAATTTTAACTACGGTGAACTAATGAGTCGATATATGAGCTAATATTTCATTCACTGTTGTTGATTTTTTCTGTAGAGTATAAATGTGTTCATACTTACCAAACACTGGTTCCTCAATGGCTCTCTCTCTCACTAGGTGAACTCCCCCATCCACTATTTTTATTTGCTTTCTATTGCCTTAATTAACGAGCTGTAGAGTTTTATTTTTCATTATTTTTATTCTTTTGGATCTTTTTTAAATTGTGTGAGCAATTGATCTTTTTCTTGATAGTGTGATGATGTGAATTAGATTTGTTTGTAATATTAATTGTGTAACACCCGTACTCTAACTATAGGTATATTTGCAGTCATTATGCACATTGATTAAATCTAAGTGTAAGCTAGTATATATAGTTAGACTAGTGTACCGGGTCTAGCCATGACTGGTACTCAGTCAAGGAGTAAGAATTTTTGGATTTTGATGACACTCGAAATGAGTGAAATTATGAGAATAAAATGGATTAGGAATAAAAATAAAGTGAAGAATGAGAATTAAAAAGTTTAGGATGGTATTGACTCAATTAAAACAAATAGTCATTCTAGAATGAACAATTGGCAGCTTAAAGATTTAAAGGAAGTTTAATTGTTTCATTAAGGGTTAAGATAAATATTTTATCCTTTAATCTATCCAAATTGGGTCTGAAATTTTTTTAAAAATACATGGCCTTAGGTGAGCAGCCATATATGGCTAAAGAAAAGAAGAAACCCTCAGGAAATAGAAGAGAAGAAAAGAAAAGAAAGACGGAACGAGAGAAGCTGTTCAATTCTCCATGCTTAAGCTGAATTTTTCAAGTGAGTTTTGGAGGTTCAAAATATTTTTCAAGTTGTAATCATCATCCCTAAGGCTGTTGTGATTCAATTGGTAAGTAATTTTGGTGTTTTGGTTGATTTAATTTAGGTTTTGCCAGCTGCTATTTTTGGGTTTGGGAATTCTGGTTTAATAGTCTCTGTATTTTGATCATAACTGGAGTTAAAAAAACTTCAAATTAAGATCAATTTGATTTTAAGAAAACTTAAAACAGTACTCTATAACTTTATAGTTTTGAGTTAGAGCTTATTTTGCCTTTATGATGGTCTATCAAAGCTGAACTTTTTGATGCTCAATCTGTCAGAGTAAATTGACCTGATTGTGTTCAGCTACCCATATCTCTCTCTATAGTTGTCCAAATGAAGTGAAATTATTACAAAGTTTATTAGACATATAAATATAATACTGATTCAAATTTAAGCTCAAAATTAATTTTCTATAAGTCCCGGTGATTTTTCAAAGTTCTCCCTGAAAGCAGCCATTTTGATTATGTGAACCAGGTTTACAAAGTACATGAGTTAAAACTAGTCTCGGTATTTCTTATATATCTTGAGCTAGAAAGCTCAAAATTGAGTTTTATTTGATGATATGGAAACTCTGAAGAGTTATCTAAAACTTTTCTTCTACTTATCTCGATCTGATTCAGACTCTATGTTAGTGTAATAAGAGAAAATATTTTATTGCTTAGTTTCTATTGTTGGTCTGAGTAAGGTGGATTATTTCTTAGAGTTATTCCTCTATATACCTCCAGTTAGAACAAAATCAATTTTAAATTACGTTAGACACAAATATTTAATGATCTGAAAAGTTTCATCTTGAGATTCATTGTATAGAATTTTTGGATAATTTTTAAATTCACCCTATTAAATTTGTTATAGTTGGTAGCTTCATATGTTTAGGTAGTTAGTGATGTTATCATGCTAGATGAGGTTCCATTATTTTTGGGTGTTTAAAAACAAGTGAATTATGATTTATTTCAGCTAAATCAAATAGAAATGAGGCTGTCATCCAAGTAAATTTAAACAAAGGGAAGGAAGAAATAAATGTAAGTGAATAACTTGATGTTCTATGTAAATATAACACTTAAAATAAATAATTATAAATTTATATGTTAAGCTGATTGGATAAGAGAAATATGTGTGTTCTAATTGATAGATGCTAATTTTTTTTATTATTTTGTTGATGATTGATTGTTCTTGAGATGAGATTGTTCATATGATTGAGATTTTACATATGAATGATGGTTGCTAAATTCGGATATCCTATTCAGATGAGAATATAACACTTGTTAAAGCCATATTTGGAGTTTTATAACTCCAAATGGGGTTTTGTTTGTTCCTATGAAAACTATGAGATGTTATTTACAAAATTGACAGAAATAGAGGAAGCTTAATTTTTTTATTTTGATGGCAAATTTGGGCAATACTTTATGTCGCCTAGTCTTTATTGACAGATTAACCATGGTGGATTATTTTCGATGTTTCTCCTTCTATACATATCCAATTGATGTGAAATCAATTGAAAATTAATCTTGACTTATAATACTATTGATATGGAGAATATAACTTTGATATTCATAACATCAAATTTTTGGTGTATTTTTGAATTTGCATTATCAATTCTGTCATGCTAAAATATGGTATATGTCGGTATATTTTTGGTATATTATTATTTTCTTATACATTAGAGGGGAGATGTTAATTTGCTTTATAGAGTGATATGTGATGTATTTAGTTGATGATGAGTTCAATAAAGTTTTGTGACAGTGTGGTGAATTCTTGATGTATATGAAAATATAAGAAATATAATTGGATGAATATGAGGACGCAATGCTACTTGTGAATGAGGCAGGGTTGTGTGCAATATCGAATCTCCTTTATAAGCAGTAAAACGACTTAAAAAAATACAGTTGATAGAAGATTATGGCAGGGCTATGTGCGTATAGAGATCCATGAATTATTAAAAAAAAGTTTTGAATTACATGTAATTCACAAGTACATTGTTGTCCAAAAGAAAATACTATGCTATGGTAATGTTGTGTGCATTATGGAATCCCTTTAATAAGCCGTATAAAGGCTAAATAAATATGTAGTACAAGATTACTATGCTACTATGACTATGTACATGCTATAAATTATAGTTAAACATTGAATGGATTGATAATTGATAATACTACATGCTTGAATGTGTTATTTTTCATAGAATATTATGTTATTCATTTGCTGAGTTGCAGGCTCACTCCTCTGCAATATTTTGTAGGATTAGAAGAACTGTAATCCCTCTTGAAGAAACATTTTCATCAACTGCACTAGCATTGTGTCTGGTCGGTTAGCAAGGGGTCGTCCTCAGGTTTTTGAGCACAACGTGCTTAATAAATTTTATTATGTTGTAGTAAGGCTAGTGTGTTGTATATGTCTAACGCGAGGAAATATATGAGCTACTTGATGTTATAAGCTTTTTGTGTGTAATATGTATTAATTATATATATATATATATATATATATATAAGGGCGATGTATCTATTGAATGTGAACTAAAGTTAGACATTGATGGAGATGTTATGTATTAGTCACATACATACAATGTATGTTTGACATCTTTAATAGGTGTCACAATCTGGGTACAATCAATAATATCGATTTCATTTTTTAGTGTTAATCAATTTAATGCTGCTAGATTAGGCATTAAAATACCTATTGGTTAAAGAATTTTCTTTAATAAGGTACATATACTTGTAAATTGTATTAACAATTGATATTTTATAGTATTGCTTTATATTTATAATGACTAGTTTGTATGAAATAGTTGTTCAATTAATTAATCTGTTTCTTTTTCATTTATTGGGATTAGTCCGAAATGTATATGAGCCACAACTTCATGTTTTCCTAGAGTTTCTTATTTGGAGGTTTTGTATTTGGGTAGATATGATTAAATTAATTAAATATATAATTCAATTAAAAATAATACTGTAGGTGGCGGGATTAATCGTGCGCCCAAGTGTTAGGCGACCACGACATTGTGCGAGCTCAGGGCCTGCTAAGAAATACATAATGGGGTTGGGACCCAAAATGGAGATGGAGTCACCACCCGGATAAAATCTGGGACACACTATACAGTAACTGGATTCCACAGAGGTTCCCAGAAGCCGTCATCAGAGATCAGGTTCGGAAGCTGGGTATGGACCTTTGAATGCCCACCCAACCTTGTGGTTGGCCTCCGTGCGTGTTTTGTATTTTATTACCTTTGATTATTGAATTATTTCCTTATTATTTGTTGATTGCAATCATTTCCGATTTTACTTTAGTTCAAGTTTGCACATTAATCCCATTTGCATGCTTATTACCTCAACATTCAAGGCAAATAATAATGAATTTACAATCATACATTCAAAATGAATGGGGAAAGGATTAAGGATTACAACATTTCATACAATTACAATAATAATTAACTCAAATAAAACCTCTGGAGAACTAATTAATACACTAACTGCTTAGTGATTAAAGATCACTGAGAAATCCTTACAACAAACAAAGGTTAGTTCCTTTTCAAGATAACAAATTCATTTACAAAATAAATTGAATTCAATTTACGTAAAATAGGCTTAAAAATTCATCTATACACAAATTGACTATTTGAACATACCCAATATGTGACACCTGTTAAGGATGCCAAACATAAATTGTATGCATATGACTATTTCATGACATATTCATTAATGTCTAAATTTTAGCTCACAACATCCAGTAGTTCACATCTTCTTTTACGTATACATATATAATATGCAAGTCTTAATACAAGATAACAAAGTTCACTAGGTACATCATGTACAGAAAACTTGAAGATGACCCCTCTGTTGACCCACCTGACACAATGCTAGTGCAATTGATGCAAATGTGTCTTTAAGACAAACAACAATTCTTCTAATCCTGAAAAATAATGCATATGAGTGAGTCTGCAACTCAATAAATGAATAACATAATATCCTATGAAACATAACATATCAAACATATAATATTGTCAATCACCAATCAATTTGAAAATTAACTATAAACTTTTAGCTTACACATAATTGTGATAGCATAGTATTTTCTTCTGGACAACAATCTACTTGTGAATTACATATAATTCAATTTTTTTTAATAATCATGGATCCCCATACGCACACAGCCCTGCCATAATCTTTTGCCAGCTATATTTATTTTTTTTAGCCGTTTTACGACATATATAAATGGGATTCTACATTACACACAACATTGCCATAATCATAGTGTTTTCTTTTGGACAACAATGAACTTATAGTATGTACAAAATTTTATTAGCGTAGTATTTTCTCCTGGACAGTAATGTACTTGTGAATTACATGTAATTCAAATTTTTTTTTTAATAAATCATAGATTCTCGTACGCACACAACCCTACCATAATTTTTTTTGCCATCTGGATTATTTTTGTTCTTTTTTTCTTTTTTTAGCCATTTTACAGCATATAAAGGGGATTCCATATATCGCACATAGCCCTGCCTCATTCACAAGTAGCATTGCGTCCTCTTATTCATCCAATCATATATTTTTTTTATAATTACATATACATCAAGAGTTCACCACACTGTCATAGCACTTTATTCAACTCATCATTAACTAAATACATCACATATAGCTCCATAAAACCAATTAATATCTCCCCTATAATATATATAAAAAAAATAATAATATACCAAAATATACCATATTTCAACATGGCAAAATTAATAGTGCAAATTTCAAAATACACCGAAAATTTCACATTATTAATATCAAAGCCATATTCTCCAGATCAATAGTATTATGAGTCCATATTAAGTTGTAATAAATTTCACATCAATTAGATATGTATAGAAAGAGAAACATCAAAAATTGGTCAAGCTGTCAATAAAATTAAGCAATAAAAAGTATTGCCCAAATTGGCCATCAAGACAGCAAAATTAAACTTCCTCTATTTCTATTAATTTTATAAATAATATCTCAAAGTTTTCATAAGAACCAATGAAAACAAATTTGGAGTTATAAAACTCCAGATACAGCTCAAACAAATATGTTATTCTCCACTAAACAGGGCACCCGAATTTCAGCAAAACTCATTTACATGTATAATTTCATCTCAACAACAATCAACCATCAACACAATAATCAAATATCACAATAATCAAAATTCAGTATCTACCAATTAGAACACACATATTTCTCTTATCCAATCAACTTAACAAATAAATTTATAATTATTTATTTTAAGTATTATATTCATATAGAACATTAAGTTATTCACTTACCTTTATTGTTTCCTTCCCTTTGCTTGCATTCACTTGTGTAACAATCTCTTTTCCATTTGGTTTAGCTAAAATAGATCATAATTTACTTATCTTAAACACTTAATAATAACAGAACCTCCTTCTAGCATGATAAAATCACTAAACTATCTAAACATATGAAGTTGTCAACTATAACAGATTTAATAGGGTGTATTTGAAAATTCTCCAAAAATTATATACAATCAATATCAATATTAAAATTTTCAGATCATTAACACTATATGTCTAAAGTAATTTAAAATTTATTTTGTCTCAATTGGAGGTGTATAGAGGGAGAACTCTAAGAAATAATCCACCTTACTCGGACCAGTAATGGAAACTGAGCAATAAAATGTTTCCTCTTGTTGCACTAATATAAAGTCTGAATCAAATTGAGGTAAAAAGAAGAACTATTTTAGATAACTCTTTATAGTTTTTATATTATCAAATAACACTCAATTTGAAGCTTCCTAACTCAAGATATGATCAAAACAATATGACTAAAAAACTAGGTCCTTAGAACCCGAATTTTGCATCCTATGAACCCTAGATTAAATCAATTAAAAAATTTAAAATACTTACCAAATCAATAAGTGAAGGATTTTAGAATGAACATTATAGCCTCAAAAGTGTTTTAGATCATCAAACTCAACTTGCAAAATCACTCTCGACTTGTAATTTTTGATGATTCTTCCTAATCCCCTCTCTTTCTTTTACAAAAATGGTGTTTTCCTTATTTTCCCTTTCACATATACATTTATCCTCTAAAAGCCACGACCAAAAGAAGATTCCAGACTGAATTTAGATAGATTTTTTGTAAAACATTCGTTTAGGCCCTTAATGAAAGGCTTAAGTCACCTATAAGCCCTCAAGTTTTTAATTGTTCATTCTAGGACGACTATTTATTTTAATTGAGTCCATATCATCCTAAACTTTTTAATCCTCATTCTTCACTTTATTTTTATTCCTAATCCATTTTATTCTCAAAATTTCCCTCATTTTAAGTATCATTAAAGTTCAAAAATTCTCACTCTTTGATTGAGTACAAGTTATGTCTAGACTCAGTACATTGGTCTAACTATATATACTAGCTTATACTTAAATTCAATCAATATGCATAATGAATGTAAATGTTCCTATAGTTAGCGTACGTGTGTTATACAATATCATGGCAATCTCATGCAATATTGAAGATACAAGACAACAAAGACGTATCAAAAACTAAAAATAAACCAAAGGATACCAAAAATGAAGGAGATTCGTGCAGGACTCTGGCGGGGAGGCGGTCGCCTCTTCAAAGAGGCGTTGCCTCCTGGATAGGAGGCGATTTCTAATTGCCACATAACAAAGAGACGACGTCTCATTAAAGAGACATCGCCACTTCAACTAGAACACAAAATTTTACATCTTTCTTAATTCCTAAGCAATTCAATAATACATGCAAATATGTATAAACTAGCAACTTAAAACTCAATTATTCACATGTTCATGCCATTAACATGATATCAAGCAAGCAATAAACATAAAATAAATGTAAAAATCAAGAGTTTAATGATTTTTATAGAAAATGAGTAACTTAAAGCTTAAAAAAACAAGGATTCTCACTGATTTGGACGAGTTTGATGCTCCTAACTGAGCCTTCAGAGCTTAGTCTGCTTGAGTTAGATGTATTGAGTGTAAGAGTTTCCCTCTCCTTCCTCAAGAAATTGTTCTCTTAAGCTTTTTTTCTCTCTATCTCTTTCTCTTCTTCCTTCTTTTCTTCTCTTATTTTTTATAGTTTTTCTTTCAAGAACGTTTTCTCCTTTTTTTTTAGATAAAAATGGTCAACCCTTTGTTTCTTTTAGTCCAAAACCCCTCTACTTAAGCCTCTACCTTCTCTTTCCCAATTTCCCAAAAAATCAAGCCCAAGATAAAAAATTAAGCCTAAGACAAAAATCATCATTCTTCATTATCTCCCTCTTTTTCAGCTCACTTTCTGCTCTAAAAGTGTCAATTTTACGTTAAAAAACCTCCAGATATGCGATATGGTGGGTCATTCTCTACTTAATGAAGCCATTAATGGCATTAAATTAATGCAGAGGTCAGTTACATAGAGGTGCCGCCTCTCTAATGAGGCATCGCCTCACCGATGTCCATGGTGAAGAGGCGATCGCCTCTTCACCCAGGCCTGGCCTAGAAAAGCTTAGGCCTAGGTTTGAGGATTTAGACTTAGTTCTAGGGTTTTGGGCTTAATTTTAGAGTTTTGAGCTCTCGGGTTCATTCTAGAGAAGATTTTAAGTCTCTCTTGCACCTAAAATTTGTACTGTCTCATCATCGGGCTTTTCTCACCTCATTTTTCCTTTATTTCTTCTTTTTCTTTTCTTTTTTCTTTTTTTTGTCTTTTTATTTCTTAGTGAATATGGTGAATTTATTTTGGGAGAAGCTGAGGTTAAAACTGCCTCAAAGGAAATTTGAAAGTCAACTCGGACATTTAGTCCTCTTGATATGGGTTTTTTCTTTTGTTTTTTTTGGATCTCTCTCTCTCATTAAAGCATAAGATAGCATGCACAATCATAATAAATTTATAATTATGTAAATAAAACAGTCAGACATTCATTAGTATTAAGAGAAAAAGTTACAACCAAGCATTGTTCTGAATTATTATAACATAAAAAATATTTAAAGATAATCATCATTCATCGGTGCTCAAATTCAAATGAGCTTTAACTTGTACTTCGAAATGGTAGAGCTCTTTGAAGTCCCTTATGCCCATGCCCTTCAGTTTGTCAGCTAAAGGTGGAACACATGCTTCTATGGCTATGACTAGCTGGTTAGATTCTGCAGGTTTGTGCTTCATTTGGGCCAGCTTGCCTCTCCATCTAGTTGAAAAGCTTGTGAAAGGTTCATCTGATCCTTGCATTGTATTTTGTTGCTCTTGGAGAGATACTTCAAATTGTGAATTCAACCCATATTTTTTAATAAAAGCTTAACATAGTTCTTTCCAATCTTGCTGAACATGCACATCTAGAGTGTAGTACCACTTGATAGCAACTTCTTTCAAAGATAATGGAAACTATTTGATGATTTGAGCTTTAGACAACTCAGGGGCCTTCATGTATATGACATACTACTTCAGATGCAAGTGAGGATCATCTGTGCCAGAGTATTTCTTTATGCTTGGGAATTGATATTATGGGGGCAATGGTTCTTCCTTTAAATCCAAGTCCACATCCAAGTCAGCAAAGTTAGGATTAAGCCCATGCTTTTTTATTGTAGTTTGTAGGTGATCTACTTGCCTCTTAATATCTTTCATCCATTATGACTCAATTAGATCTGTTGGTGCCTTCAATTTTTCTTTTGGTGGTTTACCAAGAATATTTCTAGTTTTAGAGTCTTTTTCATTAGAGGGCATCTTCCTTACCATCTCAACAAACATGTCTTTGTCCATCTGTCGCATGTCTTCCCTAATCTTTTTTGATAGTTTGTTGACCTTAGCAATAATTAATCTTGATTTTGATCTTAACAAACTTGATTTTGAGCATTTAACATGTTTGTTTAAGTGTGTATAAGCTAGGACTATAATGGAAATCAAAATGAAGCTAAGCGTGCTTTTTGGCTAAATCGACCTTTGGGATTCCAGGAAGATTTTGGAAGTCTTAGACCTTTTAAATAAGAAAGTTATCTTCTTAAAATTTTAAGTAGACACCACAAAATTTCCAAATTGATCTTACTTGTCAAAATCTGAATTCATTTGGGTCTGGAAATCTTCAGTTAAAATTAGCATATGCAGTTTTTATTTCAATATGATCAATCCTTAGTATTTCAACAATATCTTTAGTTACAGATGTCCAATTGAAGTGATTTAAAGTGATATGGAAAGATAAGACAAATACCTAAAATTTTTATGAAGAAACTAAGGCTGATTCAATCATCTTCAATGTCAAAAATTCATGATCCCGACCGGGACCAAAATTGCATCAAATTGAAGAATTTGTCCAAAACATATCCCGGGCCAATGTCCCGACCGGGACCAGTGTGATCCCGACTAGGATTAATGTAGTCACAACTAGGAAAAGTGTATAACAGCTATAATAGATATATTTTTGAATATCCCGACCGGGATCAGTGTGATCACGATCGGGACCAGTGTTTTTGCAGCTTAAAAGTCCAAATTTCATCCAAATGAAGTTTGAATTTGTAGGAAATAAAATTATTGTTTCTAAAAGCTATAATTGAATTTCTCAACTATAAATATAACCTCTAAAGATCATTTATAGGTTAAGAAACTTGTTTTTCATTAATACCTTCTCAAGCATTCGATTAAAGCTCAAAATTCTTTTTAATTCATTCTTGTATTTGATAAACTCTTGTGAGAGTTTGGTGAGTATTAGAATAGAAATTCTTATTCTTCTATTTTCTAGGGTTAAAGAAAAGTGAAGTGAGGTTCTATTCTAAAAGAATTGGTTTAATTGTTTAGCCATTAAAATAGTTAGGAATTTAGTTTTAGTGTAAGCCTTTAAAACACTTGTGAATCGGTTTTTGAGTGAGCCTTGAAAACTCAAGTTGTAAGGTTTGAGTTGAGCCTAAAACTCAAGTTGTAATGTATTTTAGGATTTAGAGAGAGGAATTGATTTTTTTTATAGTATTCTTCTATTATTATTATTATTTAAAAAAAAATTTATGTGAAGTGGCAGTAGCCACTTCACTTCTTCTTCTTGATCACCCATCACCATTTCTTTTCTTTCTTTCTTTCTTTCTTCCTCCACCGGAAATGAACCAGCAGCCACTGTCATCACCAACCCCTCACCGC
>CATIWM010367592.1:0-17184 GCA_949671775.1 Mallotus repandus
CTCCTTATTTTTCTTGTTTCAAAAGCAAAATTCAGATTTAATAATTTGATCAATCTCTTGGGAAACGACTCTACTCCAACTTTGCTACAAATATTTATTCATAGAGTAGAATTTTAATTTTGTTGGATTCGACACCCACCAGATTTATTCTCCCTTATTATCAGTATGAAGGCACTGGATTTTGTTCCCAACTTCACTTTCAACCATCTACTTGAATTCTTTGAATTTTACTAGAGTTTCATATTTTTCTTTCATGAAATAGACCCAAACATATCTTGAATAATCATCAATAAATGTCACCATGTAGTGCATACCATTGATTGATGATGGCATCACTTTCCCAAATACATATGAGTGGATCAACTCTAGTGGTTATTTGGCTATGAATGATGACTCCTCATATGGAAGTTGGTGTCCCTTCCATATTGACATCCAGCACAAACCCGTCAGTACGAATGTCAAGATTAGGTAGCCCTCTTAATGAGGACTTGCTCATCATCATCTTTAATTTATGATAGTTGACATGTCCCAACCGTGTATGCAACAATTCAGTTGTATCACCGCCCTTGGTCTTCTCCACATAAGCATCTTCTGCTAGTAAGATATACATTGAATCCACCTTCTATCCCTCCATTATTGGTGTGTCAATTATTTTAACTTGTTGATAAACCTTGACATCTTCAGGGCTGAACACAACAAAGTTACCACAGTAAATTATATTTGAAATTGACAGAAGATTCTTCTTCATGCCTGACACTCTATACACATCTTCCAACTGCACTTATTATTGATTTAAACATAAAGTGATCAATGTGTGGCCAATGTGAGTGATTAGTATCTGCGAGTTATTTGCAGTTACCACAACTCGCTTGCCTTTATACTCTGAAGCATTATGGAGCTTGCTTCTATCTCCTATCATGTGACTAGAACAACCAAAATAAAAAATCCAACATTTCTCATAATCAATTCTATAAGAACTAGAAGCACTAGATGTCTGCTCCTCTTCTACTTCTATTGTGGTAGCCATAAAATTAGGGACTTTCACAATCTTTGAACTGGAACTTTCTTTCACTTGCATTATTTCCATAAACAATGCTTCAATATCCCACTCTGGTTCATCCTAGTGGCAATTGTTTGTTGTTGTTGCATTGCTCTGAACTGTCTTCTTCTTAGACCAACAATCTTTGGTGTAGTGTCCTTTTTTGCCACTGATGAAACACTCAACATTTTGATGTCTAAAATTCTTAGATTGCTAATTATTGTACTGCTGCTTTTGTTGAACCCCCTTCGGTTGGACATTACCTCGTGTCTTTCCTCCATTCCTACCACGAGGTAGATTTTTCTTTTTGTTGGTGAAGAGCGCCACCTCTCTAATATTCAAGGATACTCTAGCCATTTGTTTTGCTGAAGTTTCTTGACTTACCAATAAATTCTCTAATTCTTCGATTAAAGGTTGTGTGGGCCAACCATGAACCGCAACCCTAAAATTATGGTGCTGAGGCCGTAGTCCATGAATGATGATTCTCCTCATTCTGCTACTGGCTATTTTCGAAGCGTCATCCAACTCAATAATTTTTTGACATAAGGATTTCATCTTGGTAAAATACTGACTAATTGTCATATCTTTTTATGAGATAGACATTAGTTTATTTTCCAATAGTTCCTTTTTGAGAACCGCAAAGTAAGAGAATCCCAAGCTTCTTTTGGTGTGGTAGCATTTTTAATGTGTTCCATCATCTCCTCTTCAATGGTTGTTTTGATGGCAAACATGGCTTTCCCAACTTTAATTCTCCTTTTTCTGAGATTGTCATTATCACCATCTGGTGGTGGTGATAGTCTCCATCCCAGCAATAACCTCCCAAAGGTCTTGACCTTGCAAGTGTGACTCCAAGCAAGTCCTCCACATGCTATAATTATTATTATTTAATTTTTTAATAACACCGACATTTCTAGATTCTGCCACAGTGACTTGGATTTGGCAGATCTGCATTGCACCAAACAAGCGTGGTTCTGAACCAATGAGATTCACAGTTCCAAACTGTGCATGTGCAAAATCTCTCCCTACTATAAATTGAAAAATTCTCAAAAAAAATCTTTTCTGATGTGGAAGATCAGTCAAAATTGCAACTACAGAGCATACTCAGAATTTCAAGAGAAATTATAACCACGGCTCTAATACCACTTGTTGAATTGGAGCATCTAAAATAATAAAATAGCACGTAAAAAAATGGGACAACAAATAGTGAATAAGAAAATATTTTTACTAAATATATTTCACTAATACAAATAAAAAAATTTCACTCAACACTTTTAGAATAGTACTCACACTACTACCCACCTCACTTTTCTTTCATTACTCATGGTACACACTCATTACTTCTGCTAATCGCCCTACCAGGCACTGCCGTCAGGCCGCCTTGGTCTTCGCTTCATCCATGGACTACCTAAGCCACAAGGATTTGTTTACCATCAGTGTTCCACCTCCTGTTCCAAAGCCTTCATATGCTAATGGCGTAATTGGAAACAATTTGGCTGCCGAACCTGTTTTGATGAATCTGTCACCAATAACAAAGGTGGATTATTGCTGTTAAAATCAATCAGCAAATTTATGAACAACGACTTGCTTTATGCAAACACACCTTAATATCTCAAATCACTTTGTCAAAAGGAGAATCCCCTTGGAAACTTTCAGACCTAAAAAAGAAACTATCATCATTTTAGGGTCTTCCTTTTAGCTGGAAACTTGTATCATTGGGATAGGGTTTTACCATGTTATTTTGAATTCGGTAGAAGAAAAAAATCTAATTTAGGGAAGAGGCTCAATTGTGCTAAAACCAGGAATTCCTTATCTACAACATTGGACTCCTCCGAATTTTAATCCATCAGCACAGAAATCAACTTATACTCATATTTGGGTTAAGTTTTATAGATTACCCTGGGAATATTGGCATTCAAAAATATCATCTTCAATAGTAAGAGGAATTAGGGTTCCATTAAAAATTGATAATGCAACTACCGCTGGTGAATTTGGGCATTATGTTCGAATTTTAGTTGATGTTGATTTGTCTACCACAATGCCAAAAAATCTCCTTATTGAACAGATAGGCAAAAGCTTCTTCATTAATGTTGTCTATGAGAATTTGCCTTCATTTTGTAATTTATGCTCCAATATTGGCCACTTGCCTAAGGACTATCGTTTTGGAAAAATCGCTGCTGTCCAATCTAAGACTGACAAGATACCAATTAAACAAAAAGTGTGGAAAACTAAAGCTACAAAAATCCCTGTCAAAAAATCTTTTGCACACCTGCAATCTGAATTACACACTGCTTCAGTTACAGAAAACCCATCTTTAGTATTACCAAAAAATGTTCCAACTGAATGCACCACTGTAATGGCAACATCGAGCCCGATCGGTCAAGATGTTGATGACAATGCCATACAACCTTATGGCACTTCGGCAATCAGGGACCCTCCTATAGATGCCGACACTGAGCATGAACATACTACTGATGTTGGAGTTTTTTACCAAGCAGATACAACCGCTATTTTTAATCTTATAAGTCAGGATTATGATGATGATGTTGAGAATACTCGGACTGATACTAGAGAAATTCAAGCAGGTGAATCTTGGGCAGACATTGTGGATAATAAGGAGTAATGGACCATAGTGAAATGCAAAAAACATTCTACCAAACAGAATAAATATAAGGTTATTCTTTCTAAAAGAATTTCTAAGAAACCTAATAAGCTGAATTTATGAAGATTCATTTCTGGAATTGTAGGGGTATGGGAAACCCTAACACTCAGCGTACATTGTTCTCTTTTTGTTCTCAGTTTTTTCCATATTATTTATGTTTGGTGGATCCCATGGTTGATTTCGCTTTTGTTTCTAATTCATTTTGGAATGTTTTGGATTATTCTTTAATTGCTACTAATAATATTTCCCTGCCTTCAATTTAGGTAATGGGCAAAAGAAATTTGTTGCCTCCAATTTCATTGGTTATTCACAGTCAGCATATCATGATGGATTTTTTGATTGCTAATTCTTTGCAAAGAATTTATTTTGTGTATGGTAGTGTTTGGAGTTCCTAGAGAATGGAGTTATGGGCAGATTTATATAAACTGTCCAATAATTTTACATCAAATTGGTGTGTTATTGATGATTTCAATACTATTCTAGGGGTGCATGAAAAAATTGGTAGACCTCCAGCTTCATGGCCTTGTAGAGACTTTCGAACATTTTATGAATGATTGTTTTTTGTCAGATATTTCTTCTCGAGGGGCTTGTTTCACTTGGTGCAATGGCCGACGTGGCAGTAGTAAAGTGGAATGTCGTTTAGATAGGGCTTTGGGTAATATGGAGTTCTTCAATGTTTAGTTAGAAATTTCTTGTTCTGTGCTTCCTCGACATCATTCTGATCATTCTCCTTTAATTCTTCGGTGTGGTTTCTCTAATCTACCTATTGCTAGATTCCGCTTCCAACCTATGTGGATCACTTATCCAAGCTTACAAGACTTTGTCTCCTCTAACTAGTCTTTTTTTTTCTGTTGATGTTTCTCATCCTATGTAGCTTTTAGGAGCTAAATTAAAGTGGCTTAAGTTTACTCTTAGGGATTGGACCCGAAATGTTTTTGGTCATTTAGATGTGAACAATCAATATGCCTATGCTTCTTTAGAAGATATTCAATCAAAAATTTCTTCTCAAGGTTTTTCTGAGGATCTTCATCCCCAAGAAATTCATGCTCATGAAACATTGGATGTTTTTCTCAAGCAAAAAGAAATTTTTCTTAAAGAGAGGAGTCGTGTTAAATGGTTGGCAGTTGGTGATAGAAATTCTACTTTCTTCCATTAGTAATTTCTTCAAAAAAAGCCCAGTCATGGCATTCATCATCTGCAAATTAATGGAATGATTTCAAATGACAAAGATGCTATTGAGCATCATATCCTTGATTTTTTTAGTCTCTTTCTTGGTCAAATCTTTCTATCTCTTATGATATTAATTTGATTAAATATGTTATTCCTACTTTAGTGACAGATGATGATAATGCTTTTCTTTCTCGGTGCCCTTCCATTGAGGTGATTAAAGATTCTATTTTTAATATGGATGCCCATAGTGCTCTAGGTCCTGATGGTTTTATAGGCATTTTCTTTAAATTTTATTGGGACATTATTGGGACATTATTGGATATGTAGTTTGCAATGTTGTTCGGTTCTTTATTAACACTAGAACAATCACTTTAGGTATGAACTCCAACTTAATGATTTTAATCCTAAATGTTCTTGATGCTATTGCCATTGAGCAATATCGGCCTATAGTTTTCAGCAACTTTTGTTTCAAAATTATAACTAAGATTTTGGCAGAATGCTTGGCTTCAATTACTTCCAAAATTATTTTTTGTCAATAATTTGGGTTTATTAAGCACATAGATATTTCTCATTGTATTGTTGGGGCTTCTGAGGGAGTCAATCTTCTCAATAAGGTCTGTTTTGGTGGCAACATGGCTATAAAATTTGACATCCGCAAAGCTTTTGACACCATTGATTGAAACTTTTTACTGGATGTTTTAGAGGCTTTTGGCTTCTTTTTACAATTTAGAGACTGGATTCTATCCATTTTTTCTTCATCTAGACTTTTCATCATGATAAATGGGAAGATTCATGGTTATTTTTCTTGCTCCAGAAGAGTTAGACAATGGGATCCTCTCCCTCCATTTCTTTTTGTCTTGCTGAGGACTTTTTGAGTCAATTAATTTCTTTTAAAGTTAATCAAGGTAATATGGTTCCTATGTTTCATTCTAGGAATTCTTTTTTTCCCATAAATTTTTTATATGCAGATGATGTTCTTCTCTTTGGGATAGCTACTCTCGAAAATCTACGAGCTATTAATACGATTTTTCAGTCTTATGGCCAACTTTAGGGTCAATTTGTGAATTGGGCAAAATCTTAAATTTTTTACGGCAAATTAATTTTAAACAGGAGAATTATCAATATGTAGCAAATTTTGAGTATGCACAGAGGTACTTTTCCTTTTTCTTATTTGGGTGTTCCATTATTTCTAGGTGCTCCTAAAAGGAAGTGGTTACAGCCTGTTACAGATAGAATTTGTGGTAAATTTTCTAAATGGAAGGGTTCTTCATTATCTATGGTCGGAAGACTCACTATAATTCAATATGTTATTACCAGCTCTTTGCTTCATTCTTTTTCCATTTATAAATGACCTCAGACCTTAATCCGCCATCTTGAAAGATGTATGCGTAATTTCTTATGGACGGGTTCCATTCATGATAAAAAATTAATTTTGGTTCTTTGGCATATTTCTTGCCTTCCTTTTAAAGAAGATGGAAATGGCCTTAAGCATTTGTCCATTTTGAATGATGCTATGTTAAGCAAAATGGCTTAGAATTTGCTGCTTGTTCGAGACTATCCATTAAATGTTCTTGGTCATCATTTTTTCCATCCTTCGGGCATCCCCAAGGATACATATATTCAGTCCTCTTTTTGGTGTTCAGTTAAGAATGTTTATGCTTATCTTCTGTCTGAGATCACTTGGCTGCTTGGTTCTCAAAGTAAGCTTAATTTTTGGGTGGATGAGTTGATTATTCCCAATGTTGCAACTCAGTTTGGAGTTCCTCTTAAGGAGCAGTGTTTCTTGACTGATTAGGTTTCTTCTTATTTGACTCAAGTTACTTGGCATATCCCTCATATTAATAATACAGTTGTTTAAGCTAACATTGTTGCTATTTCTCCTTATTATGATGAGAAAGATGTCTGTGTTTAGAGGCCTGTTTCGAATGGGGTTCATCCAGTGAAGTAGATGTACAATTTTTTAAGAGTTGCTCAACAAGAGGTTAAGTGGCATTCTTTCATTTGGAAGGAATTCTTGCCACCCTCTCACTCCCTTACTTGTTGTTGTGCCATCTTGTGTCATCTCCCAACTGATGACAATCTGAAGAAGAAAGGTTTTATTTTTCCTTCTCGTTGCTCTCTTTATGCTGAGCATGAGGAGATGACTGCTCATTTGTTTCTCAATTGTCGTTTTGTGTCTTCTCTATGGCAAGCTATCTCGCATCTTTTTGGCAAGCACTTGGTTCTTTCAGTTACATTGGAAGATTTAATTATTGCTGCCATGTCCCATTCTTTCAGCTCTCAGGTTTTGGCTTTTTGGATTTCTGCAGTTGTCAACTCCATTTGGGTGATTCGAAAGACTCGCAATGCTACTATATTTGATGGCGAACTTCCCTACATTCACATCTCTTTACAGCTTCTTTGGAAATTGATAAAGGAGACAGAATTTTTTCATGTTGGTCACATGTTCAATACTATAGATGAGCTTCAAATTATTTCCAATCTGCAGATTAAATGAATTCCTTGTCAAGCTCCTCGGGCTATTTCGGTTACATGGCGTCCTCCGCCTTCCAGATGGATAAAGTGCAATACTAAAGGCTGGGCCCTTGGTGCTCCTGGTATGGCAGGTTCATAAGGTATCTTTCGTACTACTAGAGGCTTCCCAAGGGGCGCTTTTGCTTTCAATGCTGGTGTTGCTTTTGCCTATGTTGCTGAGCTCGTGGCTGCTATTAAATTTGTTGAAGTGGCTTGGTTCAAAGGTTAGCATTGGCTTTGGCTCGAGTGTGACTCTTCCTATTTGGTTCATTTATTTAACTCGAAGTCAAATATTGTTCCATGGGTGATTAAAAAATAATGGCTTTAATGTTTGTATTACAGTTCCCAAATGCATTTATGAGTTTCTCACATCTTCAGAGAGGGGAATATGGTGGCGGATTCACTTACTAAGCATGGTGTTCAAGCTACTACTTTTTTATGGTGCGATTCAGCTCTTGACTTATGTAATTCTTCCATCTCTAAAGATTTCAGTAGGATAGCTTCTTATCATTTTTGTTAGCTCTCTTGAGTTTTTTGTTTTCTCAATTGGATGTTTGTATTCTTTTCTATTTTAATAATATTTTATATGGATCCCAAAAGTGTGATGCTTACGCTAAGAGTGTGTCAACCTAGTTGAGATACTTGGGTGCGTTCTTGATTTTTAGTCTCCAAATTTTACTAAAAAAAATTATATATACAGTCTGACAATTAGTATATTTAGGAATATTATCAAACTGATGTACTTAAAATAATATGTTAAATTACTAAATAAAAATTATACTCTAAAAAAATAAAGTGGCGTGTGGTAACATCAAATTGAAATTTTAAGTGATACATAGTATTATCAAAGACGGTTTTATATATAGTGTTACATAATTATCATAGTTAATAACAATACTTTTTAAAAAAAATAAATATTTAAACATATATTATTTATCAAACTACAGAATGTAATATATTTAATTAGTGTGAATAAATTATTAAACTTGTATTTTTTAAAATTATTGTAAAAGTTAAATAATAGAATAAGTCATAAATAAAAATATTATTTATGTAAAATATCAAAAATGACATTTTTTTAATAGTTTTAGTGCTGAAATTTAAAAAAAAAAGTTTGATTTTAAGGGTTGACTAACAAAAAATTGTTTTGCCTGACGGATAGGTTTAACGAAAAGCTTTTTTAAAACTTATAAAACTTGATTATAAAAAAATTCTTGAAGGACTTAATTGTAAAAATGATATAACTTATAGGACTAACAATGTTGTTATTCAAAATTATCATGAAGTGTTCATAGATTCGCGAGGCATTAACCTTTCTAAGACGTATGAGAAGAAAATAATATTTTTTGAAGTTTAAAATTCACTGAATGAGTTCAACCCTATTAGGAGTCTTCCTATCGCCGCCCTCCTCCAGGCGCCGTTGTCAGGCTGCCCTAGTTTTACTTCTTCTTCGTTTATGGCCTACCTAAGCCACAGAGATATGTTCGCGCCAACGAACCCAAAACCTAAATACTCTTATGCGCAAGCAATAAAAGGAGAGTTAATTACTGCGGATGTGGTGGATTTATAGCCATAAAAATTAATCAACAACTGTATAAGCAACAACTTCAAGTCTATCAGTGTGCTTTGAATGCATTGGCAAAAGTTTTTTTTTATTGAGGTGGTATATAAGAATTTATCGGCTTTTTGTTCTATTTGTTCCAACATTGGCCATTCTTCGCATGATTGTAGAATGGGCAAGCAATATTTATTGCCAAAAAATAAAGATGTTAATGAATGACTGAAGATTAATAAACTAGATGAATGTTAGAAGATTTGGAAGCCAAAAAATAAGCATTCTGAAGTCCCCATTTCGAATACCTTTGATAAGCTTCATTCTGCTTTACGAGCTCAAGTAGCGGCCAAAGTTATATCTGAAGATATTCCTGGTAACGATAATCATGCAAAAGAGCCCCTTCATCAAACTCTGGAACAACATATAAAGAAACTAATATCTCATACGGGTTAGAATGTTGATAATATGGATAATACACTAATGACTGAACCAGCTAATTTGGTCGATTTGGAACAGACAGATGGACAATATGATGATTTTGAAATTCAACATGATGCAATTATTCTAAGGAAATCGATGTCCAATGTTGTTGCTAACTTAGCAACTTTGGAATCTGATGAAGCTACTAATTCTCCAATATTTCAGACTGATCACATTGATGTAGCTGATTTATTGATGGATCCGATATCAGATTTAGCGCCTCAATCTGATGGGGTATTAAAACAGCCCTCAAGAGTCTCATGGGCAGATGATGCTAAATTGGAAGATGGGAAATGGACAATGGTCACCCGAAAGAAACCAGTAAAATAAGAAAAATTCAAAGTTACTCTCTCTAAATGGGTAGCTAGTAAGCCGGATAAACTAAATTTATGAAGTTGCTCTTTTGGAACTATCGTGGATTAGGTAATTCTAATACTCAATGCACTTTAAATTCTTTTTATGGACAATTCACTCCTAATTATGTTTGTATTGTGGAACCCATGGTTGGTTTGGTTATGTTTCTACTTCTTTTTGGGATCGTTAAACCTCTATTTGATTGTTCATAATGGTTCAAATGTTGCCTCTATTTATGTTTTGGCTAGAAGAGGTCTTCCCCCTCCATCTTTTTGTCATGTTCATGCACAACATATTACAATTGATGTTTTGTTTGCAAATGCTATGCACAAAATTTCTTTTATTTATGGCAGCATTTGGAGCAATAGAAGAATAACATTATGGCATGATCTTAATTCGTTGTCAATGTCTTTTAGTTGGTGCATCTTGGGAGATTTTAATGCTATTTTGGGGGCTCATGAAAAAATGAGATGTGCACCGACTTCTGGTCCTTGTCAGGATTTTAGAAATTTTATTAATACTTGTCAATTCTCTGATATTCCTTCAATAGGTGCTTTTTTCACTTGGTGTAATGGTAGAATTGGTGCCAATTTGGTTGATAGTCACCTTGATCATGCTTTGGGGAATTTACAATTCTTTAATGACTAGAATGAAATCTCTTATTCCATTCTACCTCGGCAACATTCAGGCCACTCTCCGTTGTTACTTTGTTGTGCTATGGTTGACAGGGTGGTTGCTCGATTTAGATTCCAAGCCATGTGGATTACTCATATAGGGATTCGTGAATTTATTAATAATAATTGGTTGATTCCTCTTGGTGATCTTCATCATATGCAGCTTTTTGGGGAAAAGCTTAAACGGTTGAGGAGTGATCTTAGGGTTTGAAATCATGAGGTTTTTGGTCATTTGAATGAAAATATAAATTGAGCTACTTCATTGTTGCAAGACATCCAAGTGCAGATTGAAGTGCAAGGAATTTCTGATGATCTTCGCAAGTGTGAATTGAATGCTTATGTAAATCTTGATCACTATCTAAAGCAGCAAGAAATTTTTCTTAAAGAGAGAAGTAGAATTAAAATGTTAGCAGCAATAGATAGAAACATTTTTTTCCATCAGAAGTTTGCTAGATCGAAGCCCAAACAATGTATTCATCATCTAAAGATTAATGGTGTGTTAACGGAGGACAAGGCTTCTATTGATCATCATATTATAGAATTTTACAAAAATCAATTCAAATTTGATGCTTTGGTTGGTTCCAATATTGCTTTTATCAGATTGGTGGTTCCTACCTTAGTGGCCGAAGATGATAACTCCTCCTTGTCTCATCTTCCTTCAATGGATGAGATAAAAAAACACTATTTTAAATATGGATGCTCATAGCGCTACAATACCTGATGGCTTCACAGGTATTTTCTTCAAATCTTTTTGGGCTATGGTTCATAAGGAGGTTTGTGCTGCTGTTCATTGTTTTTTCTCTATAGGGATAGTAACCTTTGGATTAAATTCTAGTTTAATGGTGCTAATTCCAAAAGTCCTTGATGCAATTGCCATAGAACAATATCACTCTATTATTCGTAGCAATTTTTTCATGAAGGTAATCACCAAAATTATGGCAGATTGTTTGGCTTCTATTGCCACTTGTATAATTTCTTGCAATCAATTTAGTTTTTTAAAAGATAGAAATATTGCAGATTGTATTACTTGTGCTTCTAAGGGAGTTAACCTTCTTAACAAGTCCTGTTTTGGAGGTAACATGGCAGCAATGAAAATTGATATTCACAAAGCTTTTGATATAGTTGATTGGGTTTTCTTCTGGATGTTTTAGAGGCTTTTGGGTTCTCTTTGCAGTTCAGGGATTAGATTTTAGATATTTTTTCATCTGCTCAATTATCTATTATGATTAATGGTAAAGTGCAAGGTTCTTTTTCTTATTCTTGAGGTATCAGACAAGGGAGTCCTCTATCTCCCCTTCTTTTCTGCCTGGTTGAAGATTTTCTCAATAGATTGCTTTATATTAAAGTGGCTCAAGGTGTTATCAAACCTATGCTTCAGACTAATGGTTCTTTCTTCCTTACTCATTTTTTATATGCTGATGATATTTTGCTTTCTGGCAAATCTACATTGAGGAATATTCGGGCTATTATTGATATTTTCAGAGTTTATGGGCAAATCTCAGGTCAATTGGTTAATTAGTCTAAGTTAGAGATTTTTTATTGGGCAACTGTCTCAAAAAAAATGGATTGATTAATTACATCAGACAATTGTAATGAAATAGGGTGCAATTCCAATTGTCTATTTGGGTGTGCCTTTATTCCCAGGTGCTCCAAAAAAGAAATGGTGGAAACCATTGGCTGACAAAATTGTTCCAGATTTTCAAAATGGAAAGGGAGTTCTTTATCAATGGCAAGGCGATTAACTCTTATTCAGTTAGTCATTACAAGCTCTTTACTCCATTCTTTTACAATTTATAAATGTCCTCAAAGTTTAATCTCCTATATAGAACGTTGAATACATAACTTTTGGTGGAAAGGTTCGGTTGATTCTAAAAAACTTGTCACAGTTCCTTGGAAGATTTGTTGTTTATCTGTTAAAGAAGGAGGCCTCATGATTAAGAAACTAAAAGAGCTGAATGAAGCCATGCTAAGCAAAGTTGCTTAGAAAATGCTTAGTTCATATGATTTTTCAAATTCATTCATGTGAAAACATTTTCTTGATGTTTCCGGAATACCCAAGGAGACTTATGTTCAATCTTTAATTTGGTCATCAGTCAAGCATATTTATTATAGTTATCAGTCAACCAATTCAAATCTAAAATTTTGGACTGATCAGTGGGTAGTTCCAACTGTAGCCAACCAGTTGCAAATCTCCCCCTGGGATTAAAGGAATTTAAGTGACTCAGTTTCTAAATTTCTGACTAATGGCAGCTAGCACCTTCCTTTGTTTTTAAATTTTAAAGTAATTAATTCTATTGAAGTTGTTTCTCCCATTACCAATGAGTTCGATCTTTGTGTTTGGACTTCGGTCAGAGATAGAAGACATTTAGCTAAGGCTATGTAAGCACATTTGAGAGGTTCTCATCCATCAGTTCCTTGGCACTCTTTCATTTTGAAAGAGTTTTTACCGCCTTTGAGATCTTTTACTTGTTGGTGTGCCATTTGGGGTTCTCTACCTAGAGATGATAATTTACAGCTGACATGTTTTTCTTTTCCCTCTCGGTGTCATTTATGTTCTTTACATGTCGAGGATAAAAACCATATGTTTGCTAGTTGCTCTTTTGCTTCTACTATATGGCGCTCAATTGGAATGCTATATGGCATTCACTTTTGGATTTTATTTTAGCTGCATTGAATCTCTCTTTTAGTTCCACTATAAAAAAAATGGAAATTAGAGATGATTTAGTTTGAGATGTTCTAAACAACGTCTCTAATAATTAATTTTTTGAGACGCTTTTTTAAAAGAGTCGCATAAAAGGGGAAATTTTGGGCGCCAAATTTTTGGGACAAATTTTTTTCCTCAAATAATTTGGGACAAAATTTTTATAATTGGAGACTGTTGCTCTCAAAACTCGCAAGCACACGAGTCGTGATTGTAGTACATAAGATATTGTTCCCATGAAGACTGTATATTGAATACCAATCATTTTTACCTAATACTTAGTTAGCAAACCGATTAAAAGAATTTGAGTAATTGTAAAATTTAAATAACAACTAAGTAAACTAAACTAAAATCAGATATTTAATGTTTAGAATCTAGGTTTAGTTTCACTATTCCATTCTCATCTTGAACACATTATAAAATAAATAATCTTTTAAATTCAGTTAAGGGTAATTGCTCTAAATTACCTAAAGACTCTCTCAAGTTCAATTAAGCATGCAAGGATTAAAATCTAACCTACTCTCATGATTAATAAGTTAATCCTGGCTCATTAAGATTTGTAGCAATTAATTTGTTACCGTGATTAAACTGTCGTGACTCCCCGAAGAGCTCACTTACTCTCGTGGTCGAGTGATCTATGTTCTAAGTATTCTTAAGCTAATAAATTTCTCTAACTCTCGTTGGTGAATTTATCCATAAACAAGTAATCAAACAGGTCTGGAATGATAACTAGACAATATTGCAACACAAAGAATTAACTGAAATTCAAATCAAATAAAAGTGCTTGTGTTCAATTCATATAATGGAATAGCTACTCCTAACCGAGATTCTAAAAGAGAATTAGCCATGCATGGCTATAGAAAAATCCATGAACAAAATATTAGGAAAAATAGAAAGATGAAAAGTTGATAAACAATTGTCGAATCCTTCAGCTGTCTCTCTATCTTGCCTCTGCGTCTCTCCTCTTCACCCTCTCCATCCCCCTCTCTTCGTTCTTGTTCGTTCCTTCCTTCCTACGTCTCTGTTCCCCCACAAAAGGTGTTTTAATTTCCTTTATATAGAAGTAGGGTTAGGAAGAGTCCTATTTGGTCTCAAATCTTCTTAATTTGCAAAATAAGAGACTTTTTTTGATCTTCATATGACTTTCTAATCATCCAAGTATAATTTGGCTTGCATAGCTTAAATATGGCTTGCCATTGGCTTAAAGCTTTTGGAAGTTTTGACAATTCAACTTTAAATTTTTCCTTTTTTTCCTTAGTCGGTAGGTCCACCTACAAACAAAAGATAAACATTAATTAAAAACTAATTATATCTTCCTAAATAGACAAGTACTAATAAAAATCTTAATCAAATACTAATTACTAAACAAATTCCTAACTAGATCCAAAAACTATTTAAATTAAATTATTTTCTATTTAAAATTTATTAAAATTTAACTCTAAATTACGTAAATAATACGCACATCAGAGATATTTTATTTATGTTATTAAATATTAAGTTTTTGCTACAAAATGTAATGTCTCTGAGTTCATACTTTTAGGGACGTTATTTTAAAAATGTGCTGAAATGGGTGAATTGACACTAATAATTGGAGACGTTTTTTAAAAAAAAATCCTAAATAATTTATTATGATCATTAGGGACGTTTTTTTACAGTTGTCCCAAAACAATTTACATAAATCATAACCTCATTTCCCTTATTTTTTTTTCCTTTCCTTTTCCTTTTCCTTTTCCCCTTAGTGTCGTATCTCACACTTGTGAACACTCTGCAAAACTCACATCGCCATAGGTTAAGCAAGTTCATGACTCACCGTGTCTCCACTCACTTTATCTCCCACGTTGCTAGTTCCATTGAGTCTGAGATTCAACCTTAGATTTGGTTACAAAATTTGGTTCTTAAAAGTTAGGTTTTTCTATTGCTTGAGAATATTATTTGTGACTGTGATCGCTTTTATTGTTTTTGTGTTAATTTCTTTCAATGGATATGTTTTTGTGGGTCAAATTTTGATGGCTTCTCTGATTCATGCTGTTATTTGAATGGTTTCATGGAAAAGACGAAGAACGATCATAAAATTGCTACAGCTACTAGCCATGAACCCAACTCAAATGACTTATTAATTGGTACGAATTCTTGGTTTCATTCTTGATTTTTCCAAAAGGGTATTTTCTGTTTTTCTTTATTTTTCTGAAATGTTTGTGGGTTAAATTTACTTTTAGTTCTTTAAATCCTTGCTCTGTATTAAAACCCTATGACTGGTGGGCCCTTGTGGCCCTTCATTGTCTTTGATCTTTTCATTGTTTTGTTTTCTAGACTCACATCCTCTCTGTTCCACAAGCTCGCCACCATCTGTTTGCAATCTCTCTCTCATCTCTAATTTGGATCTGCTTCCACACTTAAGTAAAATGTCTGATCTTAATTTTAAATTTTTGTTTAGTTTCTATTTGTTGCCTCTGTTAAAGTTGATTACTATGTTGTTAATTATATACTATATGGTACTTTTAGTTCTCGTTGTTGCTGTCTCTCTTATGATCATCATCTACATTTACTTTATTTCTTGTCTCATCTTCCTTAATCACTTCCATTTGAGACCATCCTTGAAATGAGAAATTGGAAGCGTACACAGAAGTAGGTGCTGCTCTGCATATTGACCCAACTGGACTAGGTTCACTTACATTTTTTAGATCCATTGTTCAGTCTTTGTCTTACCCATTAGTAGCCTAATTATCTTACTTTGGATCATAATCGAGTCCATGTCATTTCTCTTGGTGCCTTTCTTTGGGTTGCTGCCACCTTCCTTGTAGCCATTTCTTCAACCTTCTTGTAGGTCCCTTTCCTTTCTACTAATTTTGTTTGAAAAAAAAAATTGGTTTCAAGCATTTATCATCTTTATTGTTGTTCTAAACTTTACCCATTTTCATTTAAAATTTTTTTTTCCCATTTCTAGATATTGCGCAATGTGATGTGTTATAAGGTTCACTACTTTGGGTTATTTTCACTGTTACATTAGCAGATATGTAGTTACCTCATGTTGGAGTCAAATTAAACTGTTGTGAAATAGGATTTTAGTGCTGAAATTTGTCATTAGAACTTGAGCAAAAATGTTATGAATTAATGTGTTTTTAGTTCCATAGATACAACTTAAATAGTGAGCAGAAGATGGCTATGGTTTAGATTTGGAAAGTCTTAGTGTTATTTAGATTTAATCAATAAGCAATTAAGCAATGAAGTTGATTTGATTACTCCGATAAGAAGTAATCGTAATCAAATGTTACTTAGTTTGTTTGAAGTGAATGTGAATACACAACTTTTGCTTATAAAAGGACTAGTTCCAAAATATTTGTTGAATTTGATTTAGCAGGTTGTATAACAGATAGAATTTTTTTTTTTGTAAATGCTATTCTGCTGAATAAATGGAAATCTGAACTACTGCGCATGTGCAAATTTTTTTTAGGTCAGTCACCAAAAAGTTTCTTTATCAATGAAGAATGTTATGCATAATAAAAGACTATCTCATCAACCTAAAACAGTGAAAAACCATAAAGTATCAAATTGCCCGAATATGTTATTGTAATGTGAGTAGAAGAGAATTGTTGCCACTGAGAATTTTGAAATTTCGAGTTTAAAAGTGATGAGTACAGATAGCTGATGGTACAATATCCTCTTGAGGTAAACCTACAACATAATTTATGTTATAGAACTCAGAATATCACCTATGTCGTAGAGTAGCACCTACTAATTATAATTTAATATAATAAAATAATCATGAAAAATTAATTATGTCATTTGATATAAAGAAAGTTATTTATTATGTGGTAATTATTTTTAATAAAGATAAAACTTGTAATTATTTATTGTTTCTTATTGAGAATGTGTCAATGCTCAACGAGCTTCAACTTTGCATATGAACAGAGACAAAATTGCATAGATAGCATAAATAAAGCTGGAACCATTTTTCTTAGCATAGTGGGGTTTGGTGCTTCCACGTAGCTATGGGGTTTTCCCCACCACTAAATGACTACCTTAATTTTTAGGATTTAT